>WAAF01006422.1:364739-416136 GCA_013400475.1 Tricholaema leucomelas | reverse complement strand
ATCAGCACCCCCAGATCCCTTCCTGTTTGGCTGCTCTTCAGCCACTCCGACCCCAGTCTGTAGCTCTGCACGGGGTTAAAGGCTGCAGAGTTTTCTAAGTATGTTGCATGACAGTTCTCTTTACCATTTTACAGTGCCATTGTTTCATCTGGAATCAGATGATAGTTGTAAGATTTGAGTAAGAATGTTATCTTTGCCTCTGTGTCCAAGTTCAATTACAACCACTTCAGTTGTGTGCAAGTAGAGTCTAGGGAAGATTATGGTCAGGTAGCAATAGTAATCAGAGCAGTCCTAAGAGAAAATGTTCATTTAAACCCATGCATTATTCATTCTTAGCCTCAAGTAAACAGCTGTAACTCCATAAATAATTAGCCTAGTACACTACCTGCCCAATGAGAGTACCTCATCTAAGGCTTTACATTATCAATAGTTTGGTATTTTAGAGAGAAAATGTTCTAAGCTCTTTGAATTTCCCAGGTAACAGATCTTACACCACTATTTTCCATGCTGTCTTTCTGCTGTTGCATCCAGTAAATTCATCAGGTTTATTGTTCAGCCTAATTTTAAATAGCTCATACCAATTGTGTTCTTCCTTCTCTTGGAGTGCTGTTATCACAGGCAAGTAGGTCTTACTGTTGGAGTAGCATGCATTGCATTCAGCTTGAAATTTCCTTTGCCCAGTTAACAAATAGGCTGAACATGAAGACAATCTGGCAAAATAGATTGTACAGAAAGGTGTTCTGAAGGCTTAAAATGGCATTTCTGGTTCTTATCAATCAGAGAGGCTAGAACCATGGAAAGAAAACATCCTTGATAAAGTGGGTGAGTGTATTTGTTCCCTTCTTAACAGCACACCACTTCTGTTTTCTGCAGACTGTTTTATTTCCCTTGGCCTTTCTTCTTTTCAGAAAGACACCTTTTACTGTCTGTCATGTCTCCTTCTCTGGAGACCTTCAAGGCCTGTCTGGATGTGTTCCTCTGTGATCTGTATTGTCCTGCTTCGGCAGGGCGGTTGGACTCGATGATCTCTTGGGTCCCTTCCAAACCCTAACATCCTATGATCCTATCAGTTGGGTCGAATGGAATGGAATGGAATGGAATGGAATGGAATAGAATGGAATGGAATGGAATCAACCAGGTTGGAAGAGACCTCCAAGATCATCCAGGCCAACCTAGCACCCAGCCCTATCCAGTCAACCAGACCATGGCACTAAGTGCCTCATCCAGGCTTGGCTTCAACACCTCCAGGGACGGTGACTCCACCACCTCCCTGGGCAGTTCATTCCAATGGCAAATGATTTGACAGCTGTTTCCTTTGGGGTGGTGAGGCTCTGGAAGAGGTTGCTCAGGGCAGTTGTGGATGCCTCTTCCCTGGGGGTATCGAAGGCCAGGTTGGATGAGGTCTTGATCAGCTGAGTCTAGTTGAAAGGCCACCCATGGCAGGGAGGTTGGAGTAGATGGTCTCTGAGGTCCCTTCCAATCTAAGCCATTCTATGATTGTTAGGGATGCCTGCAGTTCTTCAACATGACAATAAGAAAGAAGAGCTCTAGAGGTGTCAACCAGAGAACAACCATCTTAAGAGGCAAGGGAAAATGTGTGGTTCTTGAAGCTGGCAATGAAAATTAAAGCAAAAAAGTGAAATGTATGTTTAATGAGCTTAGTCACAACTTAATGAACTTTGAATCATCAAGGGAGCTAGAACTGAGAGCTTCAAAAATGATAATTTACTTTACAAAGATATTCTTCTCTCATCAGAAAATGTGCACATGCTTGTCAGCATTTGGTTGTGAATAGTCCTTAGGATATCTGTGTTAGATGTGATTTGTTGGTTAAATCACATTCTCTTTTCTTTGCTGTCTGGCAGGATGCACAGCATCCATCTCTTTCAGATTTAAATCTATATATATATACTCCTGCAAATAACTCTGCCAGAAATCTCTGTCATGCAAATATTTCTTGGCAGCAAATTCATGTATGAGGTGGGAATGGCTGATTGAACTCACCTGAACTGCAGGGTTCTGCACTTCGGCCACAACAACCCCAAGCAGCACTACAGGCTGGGGACAGAGTGGTTGGAGAGCAGCCAGGCAGAAGGGGACATGGGGGTACTGGTAGATAGTAGCTGAAGATGAGGCAGCAGTGTGCCTAGGTGGGCAAGAGAGCCAATGGCATCCTGGCCTGGATCAGGAACACTGTGGCCAGTAGGACAAGGGAGGTTATTCTGCCCCTGTACTCAGCGCTGGTCAGGCCACACCTTGAGTGCTGTGTCTAGTTCTGGGCCCCTCAATTCAAGAGAGATGTTGAGGTGCTGGAACATGTCCAGAGAAGGGCAGCAAAGCTGGTGAGGGGCCTGGAACACAGCCCTGTGAGGAGAGGCTGAGGGAGCTGGGGGTGTGCAGCCTGGAGGAGGCTCAGGGGTGACCTCATTGCTGTCTACAACTACCTGAAGGGANCTTGATTCTATGAACATTTGAATTGTGCAGGCAGTAGTGCTGTTATCTCACTTGTTTGACATTAAGGCAGTAGACATTCCAATGTGTCTTCTGCTGGCTGTACACAGAACTTCCTCCCATGTGGAATGAAGCATGGAAAAAAGCAAGCAGATTTGAAACAGACTTTTACTCTTCCCTTCATTAAGCTAATTTTCCTATTGCTAAAAGAACATATTTGCAAGAAATGTCACTGTGCAGAAGGGATCTTACTGTCAAAGAAACATCTGCAGCAAAAGAAGTGTGCCCAGCAGACTGCCTGGGGAGGTCGTGGATGCCCCCTCCCTGAAAGTGGTCGAGGCCAGGCCACATAGAGCCTTGAGCAACCTGGTCTAGTGGAAGGTGTCCTTGCCCATAGCAGGGGGGTTGGAAATAGATGATCTGTAAGGTCCTTTCCAGCCCAATCCGTTCTCTGGATCTGTGAAACCAGGCTGCACACTTAACTTTTTCTTTACAGCCTGTGTTTGATACAGTGCAAGTTTAATGCATCAAACAAAATTTCTCCCATGTTTGTACCTCAAGCATGAGCTGGGAATATAGCCTGATGAGCACACAGACAGTTGATTCTCCTGGCTATAGATGCTCTGCAAAGCTCCTAATGAGAAGAACAGTTTGCCTCAGTTGCAGTGAGGACCTTCTGTCACTGAACTGAGTGACAGGTTGTCACATGGTGATTATGCAGTACCTTGAACTTAAGAACTCATCTAGCTAACAGATGATGCAGAGCCTGAAATCTTCTCACTTTGCTTAGTCATTCAGCCCATTTCATTCATCATTTTGCAAAAGCCACTTTGAGCATTCTTGTTCTTAACCTAAAGTCTCCCAAATTTTGCAAACACTATGCTAAGAAAGAAGGAAAGAAGGAAAATATATAAGCCAGAGAACAGAACACTCCCTGCTGTTTTCCAAAGCTCTCTTGTTTCATTTAAAAACAGTTTATTCAGAAAGAAGTTGCATCCTTCTGTATCTGTTTTGATGATCTCCAGAGGTCCCTTCCAACCCCTACCGTTCTCTGATCCTATTTGTGCTGTACATGACACACACAAGCACTGATCCTACCTGGGGCCTGTGCATGCCCTCAGTAAGGGGCCTCAAAAATCATATTAATTATTTTAAGTGGTGGCTTTGAGAGTGTTCTGTTTCTCTGCAGTGTGTATTTTTAACCTCACCTCTTTTCAAAGCCTGCTTTTCTTCCCTTTCTGCTTTGATCAGTCTCCTATCCGCTGCTGCAAAGTGATCTTCTATCCACTCCTGCAATCAGTTATGTATGGCTACTTTAAAATCAGGATACCTTCCCCCCAGATTTTGGCTGCCATAGCTGTTGCTGCTTTCCTACATGCAGTTGCCTCATGAAGACTGCAAAATGCCACTCTGTGGATGTTCTTTGGGCTGCCCAGGGAGGTGGTGGAGACACCATCCCCACAGGTGTTCAAGCAAAGCCTGGATGAGGCACTTAGTGCCATGGTCTAGTTGATTGGACAGGGCTGGGTGCTAGGTTGGCCTGGATGATCTTGGAGGTCTCTTCCAACCTGCTTGATTCTATGATTGTGCCATGGTCTAGTTTAGTGGATAGGGCTGGGTGCGAGGTTGGACTGGATGATGTTGGAGGTCTCTTCCAACCTGCTTGATTCTATGATTCTTCATTCCCTCCCCTATTCTCCTCTCAAGAGAAAACATGGCCAAAGCAGGAACAGGCAGCCAGGTGTTGCTTGGCACCAATATCACAGATCCTAAAGCAAGATTTTAATGTCCTGAGACCAAGGTACCATAATATTCTTTATAACTGCGAAGAAAATTCCTGACCACTTCAGCTCTTGGTGAAGAAAACAGGCAATATATACACATTTTGGCCATGCTTCTGAGGAAGTAATGAGCCATTTGAAAGATAGTTTATTATTCAAGATGCAATGAGAGGACTTTGAATAATCAGATATTATACTCCTGCAATGCTTGACTGGAAAATGTGGCTTTTTCTTAGCTCTGTTGTTCTTGCTTCAAGGCAACTTAGTATTACATAAGCCTCTATTTCTAATGTAAAATGAGTTCCATATATTCCAAGGAAAATTCTGCAGGTAGACTGTCAGAAGATGGAACAAGCTGGCTTCTGCTTTGGCACAGATGCTTTTAAGATCAGAAAAGAGATTTGACTCTAACAGGGCTATGCAGCAATATGAATTTCCACAGAAGGGTTTTTTTTCCCCAGTCCAAAAGATAACAAGGCTTCTTCCCTGTCACTCAGCCTTCTGGCTCAGTCTGAAATCACAAAATGAAGGCAGAGCTTTTAGAGTTATTATTATAAAAAAGAAAAAGGGGGAGGTGTGTGTCTGTGTGCCTGATGTTGTACAGATAAGTGCATCCAAGCATGGGAACTCACTCGAAGTTCCAACTAGTGTAATGTGCTGTGGTGCCAAACAAGCCCCACAGAGCTGCACTAAAGTCACTGCTTACAGCAGGTGTAAGAGCAGCAGGATGCTAAACATGCCCCACAAAGCTGCACTAAAGTCACTGCTAGCAGCAGGGTGCCAAACAAGCCCCACAGAGCTGCACTAAAGTCACTGCTTACAGCAGGTATAAGAGCAGCAGCAAAGGAAAGGTGGCATCAGTTTTTGGAGAGAACTCCCTTTGGGCTGTACAGGCAGCTGCTCTTCCTTGTGCTGTGAGTGGCTGAATATCTAGGAAATCAGAAGTGTCCTCTCTGTGCTCCACAGAGGCACAGTATTTGCTAGACACATCCTTGAGGGATGCAGTTCTGTGCCATGCTAAGCTTCAGAGGCCCAATATTTGCTAGACACATCCTTGAGGGATGCAGTTCTGTGCCATGCTAAGCTTCAGAGGCCCAATATTTGCTAGACCCATCCTTTGGGGATGCAGTTCTGTGCCATGCTAAGCTTCAGAGGCCCAATATTTGCTAGACCCATCCTCAAGGGATGCAGTTCTGTGCCATGCTAAGCTTCAGAGGCCCAATATTTGCTAGACCCATCCTTGGGGGATGCAGTTCTGTGCCATGCTAAGCTTCAGAGGCCCAATATTTGCTAGACTCATCCTTTGGGGATGCAGTTCTGTGCCATGCTAAGCTTCAGAGGCCCAATATTTGCTAGACCCATCCTCAAGGGATGCAGTTCTGTGCCATGCTAAGCTTCAGAGGCCCAATATTTGCTAGACCCATCCTCGGGGGATGCAGTTCTGTGCTATGCTAAGCTTCAGAGGCCCAATGTTTGCTAGCCCCATCCTTGGGGGATGCAGTTCTGTGCCATGCTGAGCTTCAGAGGCCCAATGGAGCACAAAGAATGTGTATTTTTGAGGTCTTCATTACTGATAACATCCAGGGTACTTAAAAGAAAAAGACAAAAGGGAGGTGGCACTGAAGTTTGTTACTTTATTTCAATTTTGCTTTAGCAATGCACCTAGCACAGGAAAGGAATTCAGCTCCTGTTGGCATTAGGAGGTAACCTGCACTTTGATGGAACAAAAAAGTTTTTTATAGGGTCATCAAAACTGCAAATACCTTCAAGGTCTTTTGTGCTGCCAGAACACTCAAAAATGATGACCCTTGCTGTTTGGGTGCTCTCCTACTGCCTTGTGAAGGAAACTCAGTTTAATGCCAATTACTGAAGATGTTTTATCTTGGATAGGCATTCCATGTGAACAGCCCAAAACCAGTTTGTGCATTTTAATGGCTCTTTTAGCAGGCCTTGGTACTTCCAGAAGGTTGCAGAGCTGTATGAGGCCAGCTACACCAATGTTTGGGGCAGGAGTTTTCCACAATCAGTGTATAAATATTGCCTTCATTCTTCAGCTCCAATTTGTAACTGAATGATTACATTTAGCTTAGCTTCTCCCTAATTGGGTCTCCACACACCTAGTCTGGTAGAGACTGGAACTGTGTCCTCTCCCTATGATAGACTAGGATGGGATTTACTGCTCCATGTTTAGTTTCTGTACAGGAAGGCTTATTTTGTAGAGTCAGCATGATAGCTCTTACCGAAAGCTAAAGAAAGGTTTTGTGGTGACAGTGAAATTCTGGACTTCATGGCCCTAGTCTGAGTCTTATGATGACACTGGAACCAAGGAGCAGGACCACTGACTCATGAGAGCTGCAAATGGGAAGTAAAAATGAGAGGGAAGAATGTGGTGGTTACCTGTTAGCTGCAAAGTGACAGGAATAGACTCGTAGAGGAAAGGGACATTGGTAGCCATCAATCACTATCATCTATGTGAAACCTCCATTGAATCAACCAGGTTGGAAGAGGCCTCCAAGATCATCCAGTCCAACCTATCACCCAGCCCTTCCCAATCAACTAGAATATGGCACTAAGTGCCTCATCCAGGCTTTTTTTTAACACCTCCAGGAAAACTATAAATGCCTGAAATCTGGAAGGGGCAGACTGGGGACAGAATGAATGTGCCCTGTTCATGTCTACTGCCAGAAATAGGATCCCTCACCTTGTGGACATTTGTTCTGCTGTCCTGCTTTCAGGATGACCATTTTCACATCCCCTGCCTCAGTCATCTCAGGAGAATGAAAGTTCCCAAAATGGTTTAGCTGCTGGTACACTTTGCAGGAATTAATTACCAGGATGTGTTTAGATCATGAAGACAGTGATGGGCTACAGCGTAATGTGAGTCTGTATAATTGGTTGCTACATTAAAATCCACCTGGAAGAGACATCTGGCAGCTTGTAAAAGCCATATTGATATCTCATGTTATAATGAAATAATACTTTGGTACCCTGAGTTTATCTGCTAGGTCATGCCTCTTATCCCCAGGCAGTCAACTTCTCTGATCAGTAAACTGCTGATTTGAGAACTGGGCAAGCTTTTTGCAATGAACAGATTATTCAGCAAATGTTTTCTTCCTCTCTGTGACAGTTTGGGTGTTACCTGCCCCCCCCACTCTTATGAAATCACCCAAACTAGACTCAGGCAAGCTGGAAATCAGATTGAAGCTTTATATTTACAGCTTAGCACAAGATACAAGCAGGTATTTGCAACATATACAGCTATAGACAGGAATCTACAAGTTAAAGGTAATACAGAAACAGCCCTCCCAGAAACCAGAGTCCCCAGAAGGGGCTCCCAACCACCCTTCCACCTCCTTTCCACCCCTCTACCTTATCCCAGAGTTTGCCTTACTTTCAAGGTGAGTTTGGAGAATCAGCCAGGGGGGTTATGAAGCAGAAGGATTAGTTACACAGGCAGCAGGTTAGGGAGAGAAGTGCAGGCAGCCAGAGCCAGAGAGCAACTCTGTTATCTATGTTTGTGTTCTTGTTTTTATACATCTCAGCAAGCCTATGAGTGAAGCAGATATCACCATTGTTTCCCTTTCACAGCCTATAATCTAATTCCTCTCACTAAAACATGCCAACTAGGCTCAAACTAGCACAGGACTAGTTTTTCATTCTGAGATCACTGAAATACAGAGTATCTCAAGTTAAAATTGTTTCTAATTGTAATCTAATTCTCACCAAAACATTCCAGCTAGCTTCAAACCAGCACACTCTCCCCTTTAAAATTGCCTGTTAACAGCTCCTGATATCATTGAAGGGAGATGGTAACTAAGGGATTTACCATTCACAAGCAGTTAGGTTTTCCAAGCATGGACAAGTGGTTGAACATACGCAGTAGTGGTCTTTGATTGCTGTGAGCACACATCTGAAATCACAGCTAAGAGGAGGTGAAACTAAGAAGACAATCATTCTTGCTGTTGTTTTCAGATAAATGAGAGTAACAGGAAATAGACTGAATTGTTTGGCTCATTTAGATCTCAGATTTCTTTCTAGACTCTTATTTGCAGCCTACACCTCTGCAGAAGTGTATCCTGCTTAGTTACACACTGTGGCTTTGTGCCATTTTCAGACTCTCCCCTGCATTTCTGTTCCAGGCATTGTGGCACTTGAAAAGAATATCTTTGTTCCCAGTAGGAGGCCATGCATTTTGATGCCCTGTCTATATGTGACTAATTTAGAATAGAATAGAATAGAGTCAACCCAGCCCTATCCAGTCAACTAGACCATGGCACTAAGTGCCTCATCCAGGCTTGTCCTGAACACCCCCAGGGACGGTGACTCCACCACCTCCCTGGACAGCAATGAGGTCTGCCCTGAGCCACCTCTTCTGCAGGCTGCACACCCTCAGCCTCTCCTCATGGGGTTTGTGTTCCAGGCCCCTCACCAGCTTTGTTGCCCTTTTCTGGACACCTTCCAGCACCTCAACATCTCTCCTGAATTGAGGGGCCCAGAACTGGACACAGCAATTAAGGTGTAGCCTGACCAGTGCTGAGCACAGGGGCAGAATAACCTCCCTTGTCCTACTGGCCACACTGTTCCTGATCCAGGCCAGGATGCCATTGGCTCTTTTGGCCACCTGGGCACACTGCTGGCTCATCTTCAGCTACTATCCACCAGTACCCCCAGGTCCCTTTCCTCCTGGCTGCTCTCCAGCCACTCTGTCCCCAAGTATTATGAGTGAAGGAAAGTGCTTCTATTATGAGTGAAGGAAAGTGCTTCTAGAGTGTAACTCCAAGGCTTGTTGCACAATACTGTCCCTCTGCTAATTGTGTAAGGATCTGCACAGGGGTATGTGGAGACAGGTAATTGGAAATATTAGGCACAGGAATATGAGATATGCTATGCTTGGGCCTCTGTGTGGCCATTTGGGTCCTTCCAGCTCTCAGAATATTGAGGCTTCCCCTGAGCATAGGTGGAAAATGAAGTAGTCCAGTTTGGGTGCTTGTCCGCATAGGAGATGAGATTATCAGGTCTCTTTTGAACTTGCTGCTCAAGAGACGCCTCACTCTGAATGATAATAAAGCAGTGTTGGTGGATTTGACTGTTCCCATGACCACAGTTCTTTTTGGATGGTGATTGAGTTAGAAATGCAAGAATTAAGAGCTAGCAGGAGCCTGTCCTCATATCCAGGTGTTGAGGCTGTTTGGGCAGTAGAGGGGTGTTTAGTGTATGGCTTTGCACAAGGGCTGTCCATCCATTTTGCCTCTAAGGGAAGGGCACACATAGCATGAGAAAGGCCAAGAAGCATGTAGGACTTGTGCCATGTGGCCAAGAGAGCCAATGGCATCCTGGGATGCATCAGGAAAAGTGTGTCCAACAGGTCTAGAGGGGTCTTCTCCCCCTCTAGTCTGCCCTAGTGAGACCACATCTGGAATAATGTGTCCAGTTTGGGACTCCCAAGTTCAGGACAGACTAGGACCTGCTGGAAAGAGTTCAGTGGAGAGCCAGAAGGGTAACTGGGGGACTTGAGCATCTCCCCTACAAAGAGAGTCTGAAAGCCCTGGAGCTGTTTAGTCTGCAGAGGAGGAGACTGAGAGAAAATAAATGGATACAAATATTGGAGGGGTGAGTGTCAAGTGGATGAGGCCAAACTCTTTTCACTGCTCAGCAGCAATAAGCCAAGGAGCAACTTGAACATAGAAGGTTTCACCTCATCATGAGGAGAAACTTCTTTACAATGAGGGTGGCAGAGCCCTGGAACAGGCTGCCCAGAGAGGTTGTGGAGTCTCCTTCTCTGGAGACTTTCCAGATCTGCCTGGATGCATTCCTGTGCTAACTGCTCTAGGGGGTCCTGCCTTGGCAGGAAGGGTTGGACTCAATGATCTCTGGAGCTCCCTTCCAACCTCTAAAGTTCTGTCATTTTGTTACTTCCCACCTCTCTGTAATTAATTGGTTGAGTGGAATTCTCTGTGTCTGGTGCCTGACAGGATTTGATGGGAGGGGAGAATGGACACCATTTGCTTTCAAAATACTTGAGTCTGTGATAAGTTAGTTGTATTCAGTGTTTAGAACTCTCCCTTTCACCACTGCTGCTTCTGGAAGATAAGAAAAGAGTTTATATTAACATAATTAAAAGCATGTCATGCTTTACAGAGCATTGCAAAACAAAGGGAAGCTGTTTTCAGTTGCCTTGCAAAAATAATTCCAGTATTGTTGTTACCATACCCTTGACATGACCATGGACAGAGACAATTATCAAGGCAGGTTCTTCATGCTCAAAAGAATGATTTGGGGGTTGACCTTTTCTTTATTCTTTTTTTTCTGTTCCTAACCCTCATTATGGAAAATTAAGTAGCCCTGTGTGTTTACTCCAACAATGTTCAAAAGTAAAGAGCCCTTTTTTTCCCCTTTAACACTCAGCTTTTGATTCTCAGACACTAAAACGCAGGCATTATTTAATCTGTAATCAGTGAAGCTATGAAGCTAAATGATGTTTTCTGCAGAGTGGGAGATGCTATTAGATCCTGGGCTGCATCAAGAGAAGTGTGGCCACCAGGTCAAGGGAGGTGATTCTCCCCCTCTACTCCCCTCTGGTCAGACCCCACCTGGAGTACTGCATCCAGTTCTGGAGCCCCCATTACAAGAAGGATGTGGAGATGCTGGAGCGTGTCCAGAGAAGGGCCACGAGGATACTCAGAGGGCTGCAGCAGCTCTGCTATGAGGACAGACTGAAAGAGTTGGGGCTGTGCAGTCTGGAGAAGAGGAGGCTCCCAGGTGACCTTCTTGTGGCCTTCCAGGATCTGAAGGGGGCCTACAAGAAAGCTGGGGAGGGACTTTTTAGGCTATCAGGGAGTGACAGGACTGGGGGGGATGGAGCAAAGCTGGAGATGGGTAGATTCAGAGTGGATGTGGGGAGGAAGTTGTTGAGCATGAGAATGGTGAGAGGCTGGAATGGGTTGCCCAGGGAGGTGGTTGAGGCCCCATGCCTGGAGGTGTTTAAGGCCAGGCTGGATGAGGTTGTGGCCAGCCTGATCTAGGGTGGGGTATCCCTGGCAATGGCAGGGGGTTTGGAACTAGACCTTGTGGTCCCTTCCAACCCTTACTGGTTCTATGGTTCTTTGATTCTATATTGCATAGTGGTAGAGCAAATGCTTTTTTGAAGGTAATTGGTGAATAAATTAAGAGTATCAGAGTTGTATCCATGTCCTTATGTATTTATACCCATATATGGCAACCTGCCAGGCCAGAGGTTTTTTAAGCTCTGTAAACATTCCAATATTGCAGCCATTCCTTCCAGTCTTGGAGCCTCGTTGTGGATTAATGCTGCTATGATGGAGTGCTCTGACATAAATCAGAAGTCTCTACAAGACCTCACTTTCAGTGTGTACCATTACCTGTTATTTATAGCTCTCCCTGAGCTGTGGGTGTGATTTGTAGATAGAGAGGGGTAAATCCCATCACCTCCACAGAACTTATGTCACGTAAGGGAAAACTGAGGCCTTTAAGATACTCTCAGTTTGTCACTACTGGTGCGTATGTGCCAGCAATGCCACACTAGATAGAACTCCTGCAGATGAAGCAGATAGTTGGATAGAGGATTTCTTATGGCAAATAATCTTAGAGTCTCCCTTAGATTAACAAAAGCAGCTCTCTTTAACACACTTTACCTGTTATGAGACATCTGTATTGATGATCTGGATGAGGGATTGAGTCCAGCATCAGTAAGTTTGCAGATGACACCAAGCTAGGAGCAGGTATGGATCTGTTGGAGGGTAGGAGAGCCCTGCAGAGGGACCTGGACAGGCTGGATGGGTGGGCAGAGGCCAATGGAATGAGATTTAACAATGCCAAGTGCAGGGTTCTACACTTTGGCCACGGCAACCCCAAGCAGCACTACAGGCTGGGGCCAGAGTGGCTGAGAGCAGCCAGGAAGAAAGGGACCTGGGAGTACTGGTAGATCAGCTGAAGATGAGCCAGCAGTGTGCCCAGGTGGGCAAGACAGCCAATGGCATCCTGGCCTGGATCAGGAGCAGTGTGGCCAGCAGCACAAGGGAGGTTATTCTTCCCCTGTACTCAACACTGGGCAGGCCACACCTGTGGTCTAGTTCACTGCATAGAGCTGGGTGCTAGGTTGGCCTGGATGATGTTGGAGGTCTCTTCCAACCTGGTTGATTCTATGATTGTGATGTGATTCTATACCAGCCTTCCATCTAATGATGCATAATAAGCTTTCAAACCTGCTTTATTTTGCTATGAAGACAGATGGATGTGCATACATTGACATGCATTCTATTGCTCAGAGAACAGATGCCTTTTTTCTTAATGAAGTTATTGAACTGATAGAATTTTTTTTCACCCATTGAGATGTGTTTTCCAGTGCAATTATGGGAATCATAGAATCAGTCAGGGTTGGAAGGGACCACAAGGATCATCTAGTTCCAACCTCCCTGCCATAGGCAGGGACACCCTACCCTAGATCAGGCTGGCCACAGCCTCATCCAGCCTGGCCTTAAACACCTCCAGGGATGGAGCCTCAACCACCTCCCTGGGCAACCCATTCCAGCCTCTCACCACTCTCATGCTCAACAACATCCTCCTCACTTCCAGTCTGAACCTCCCCATCTCCAGCTTTGCTCTATTCCCCCCAGTCCTGTCATTCCCTGATAGCCTAAAAAGTCCCTCCCCAACTTTTTTTCTGCTTGCTTTAGAGAAGCTCTGGTGAGAAGGAGCAACCTATCTGGAGAAACTACAGGCAATACTTAACACAGCAAAACAAAAATTCTCATGTTAGAATTGTATTTGCTTCAGCTAAATATTGCCCTGAGCATCCACCCATGCTACTCATATTTAATGTCCAGGCTAAAGCAAAGCCATGGTGCAAGCATCTGTTTGCTGCCAGGATGATTTTCTTAGAACTAAATCAGGAAAAAGCTCACTTTACTGATAGGAATCTCTGGCTAGCTGCTTTTTCAGAAAGAGCCTTTGAAGCAGTGAATTTCTCTCTACAGAAACTTCTAGATCTGGAGACAAAACATTTGTTTTCCCCTGCTGAGTTAATTGGGAATAAGAGAGGGCAAAGAAAAGGGACTGAGGTTTCAGAAAACAACCAAGGCAAGTGTTTCTATTCTGATCAGTGAGCATAACCTAAGTGGTAAGACTCTTCAAAAGGCCCTGGCTGCCTTAGTGAGTTGCAAAGATCAGCTCTGACACGTTCATTAAAAACATGGAATAAATGTCAGGCTTTTATTGTGCAGTGAGGAACAGCAGGACTTCTCCCATCAGCTTCATTTTAGATGCTTTGCTTTGATGCTAAATACTGAAACTGTGCACTTCTTTTCAGTGCACCCAAGTGCTCATTCTCCATTTCAGACCACAGTGTGAGGGTATCCACCTGCAGATGTGGTTTTGCACACCAAAAACGTGCAGGTTTTCCAAATGTTTGCTGTGCAAGAAAAATAGACCTTTGCTTGCAAAAGCTTACAAAGCTGATTGCCCTAACTGTCTAAATATCAAATGCAGGCAACAAGGCCTTGTCTTGCAAAGCACCTGAGTGTGTTCTTCATTTTAGGAAGATAGAAAATCTCTCTCACCACAGTGGGAATGCCTTTATCTAACGTTAGTACCATTTTAACTGCCTTGCTGCATA
Source organism: Tricholaema leucomelas (assembly GCA_013400475.1). NCBI lineage: Eukaryota > Metazoa > Chordata > Aves > Piciformes > Lybiidae > Tricholaema lacrymosa > Tricholaema leucomelas. The sequence goes on along the minus strand of WAAF01006422.1, from coordinate 402,273 downwards.
ATTTGCTTCTCTGAAACCTGATCATTTTAATATTCAGAAGTATGTTAAAATGCTGCTTTTGTACAAGCCTCTAAACCTGAAATGCCTTTTTATAACCTCCTTTGTTTTCCTAACCTGATTAGTAGAAACCCTTCAAAACAAATAAGAGTATGCTGTTTTATGCACTACTTCTAATGAGCAAATCAGAGTGAATGCCATGAGCTGATTCAAAATAGGACTGCAGTTGAACTAAAACATCTCAGTAGGCTGTGAAAAATCTCAGACTGAGCTTCTAATAAAACCACATAAAAATTGATGGATGTAATATTTAATTCACTCTTACTTGTGCTCATTTGTTTTTCACGTTTCTATGCAAAGAGAGTCTTTCCCTCCTAACCTTCCAGACAATATTGCTTAGGGTTTACTCAGTGTCACTGATAAAGCCTAAATCAGCAGTTGCTAAAGCAAGAAGGAAATGCTAAAGGAAGAAGGAAATGCTGAAGGCAGGATGGGAATCCCTCAGTAGCAGCAATGACATCAGAAAGTATCTTAGTTTGTGATAGTGAACATCTGTGTTAAGATAAAGATCAATTTCTGTGGCACGTGGGAGAGAACATTGTGGCTTTTTCCAAAGACCACCTAGGCTGCAACCTCTGTCTGCCAGCAAATCAGCAATCATTAATTTCTCCAGCTCCCAACCACCACACAGGGGTTGTTTCAGCTAAAAAAGTGGGGTGCTCCCTCCTGTGAAGTGGGTACTGGTGGAGAGAGAAGAGGGTGGAAGGAAATGTGTCCCAATTCAAGTCTGTATATTAAAACCATGAAGATCATAGGAGAAAGAGGAGTCATTGCAACCAGTCGTTTAACAGCTGTGTTGTGGGCAGATACATTTCTTTTTGGTGTTGGTGAAGGCAAGTTTGTGATTAGCCATGTATTATATCACAGGTATTTGATAGTTTATCCCTAAAATTGAGTGAAATCTTGGAATCATAGAATCAGCCAGGTCAGAAGAGACCTCCAAGATCATCCAGTCCAACCTAGCACTCAGCCCTGTCCAATCAACCAGACCATGGCACTAAGTGCCTCATCCAGGCTTTTCTGCAACACCTCCAGGGACAGTGACTCCACCACCTCCCTGGCAGCCCATTCCAATGCCAATCACTCTCTCTGCCAACAACTTCCTCCTAACATCCAGCCTAGACCTCCCCTGGCACAACTTGAGACTGTGTCCCCTTCTTCTGTTACTGGTTACCTATCAGAAGAGACCAACCCCCACATGGCTACAACCTCCCTTCAGGTAGTTGTAGACAGCAATGAGGTCTGCCCTGAGCCTCCTCTTCTTCAGGCTGCACACCCCCAGCTCCCTCGGCCTCTCAGTCTGGATGATGTTGTTGATCTGATACTTGTGCAGTAAGGCCAGATGTTAAGGCTACTGTGAATCAGAGAAGCATGTAATCAGTGACTTGTGTGGGTGGCTGGAAACCTCCTATACTGCCAGTGAGTAGAATACAGGAGGAGACTTGAATGCAGCAAAATTTGGCTTACTTCATCATCTGAACAGCAGTTAGATGTAACCTGGACATTTTCTGACCACCTTTTAGGCAATATTTTTCATTAATTAAAAAGTGGCTTTGAAATAGGTTATGCACATTCTCCAACAGCTTCATTTTCATAACAGGCCTGTGGTCCAGCAGGTATCAGCACTTTAGGACCTCCATTGACTGTCACTTTCTTTCACCCCAGCTAATTAGTTCAGAAGTGTTGGAGGTGCTGCAGGAATCTGGCTAGTTTCTTGAGTTCTAAGGAGCAGTGATTTGGGTACAACAAGTATGGGGGATCTGGGGGAAGAGAGGCTATTTTATACTTGTCAGTGGTGTTGTTGCTTTGCTTTAGGATTGAAATGGAGGAGCAAGGTTAGTAGATTTGAGGATGTAATGGTACATGTTAGAAGTAGCCATTTAGTATTTAACAAGGAATTGCATGATCACAGAATCATTAAAGTTGGAAAATACCTCTGAGGTCATCAAGTCCAGTCAGCAACCCAACACTATCATGACCATTAAACTGTGTCCCAAAATGCCATGCCTGCATGGGTTTTGAACACTTCCAGGGATGGTGACTCCACCACCTCCCCTGAGTAGCCTGTTCCAATGCCTGACCACCCTTTTGGTAAAGAAATTGTTCATAACATCCACTTTTAATTTCCCCTGGTGCAACTTGAAGCCATTTTACTGGCAAAGCTCCTTAAAAGAGTTGCTATCTATTGTTTATTCCTCTTACTTCCACACTATTATTTGTAAGGCTTTTGCAGCAGCTTTTCCTTGGTCCCTAGATTCTCTTCTGGGGCAAATCCTTGCTCCCACCTCTGAGCCTATCTGCAGATCTCCCTAGGCTGCTATTATATGAATATTCAGCTGTCTCACTTGAGAGAGTCTCTTTGTTCTACATCCTTAAATGCTGACTCCTGCTGCTGCTATGACAGATCGCTTTACAGGCATCTACAAGAGGAGCTGTGCCTGATGTTAGCAATGGGTCTTTGCTATGGACCAAAGGAATATGCTGGGGCAAGCATGGGATGGTTTGAATTATAATATTTTAACACTGAGAAATGAAAAAAGGACTGAAGCTGGTGTATCTGTACCCATTTTGAGGACTGTATTTCCAAAAAGTGAAGAAATAGGATTGAGTAATTTTGTACCCAGGAATTAATTAGTAGCTCTTATCAAGGCTGTGGTGACATAGTCATTTGGTGAAGGGAAGGGGAAGATATAATGGACTAGAAGTGAAGTCAAAATAAGACTAGCTTGTTATAGGGAGAAGAAAGGAAAATGTCCCCATCAAAAGCACGAATGATAGCCTGTAGTGAAGGCACAGTAATGGGCTAAATGACCTGAAGGTTTCCTCTTCCATCGTGGCCTTTTTGTTGTGCAGTCCTTTCTCAGATCACTCCCTGACTGCTGCAGCCCTTTGCTAATTCTGTGTATTAGTTACTCAAGAGCATCACTTCCAATGGATGCCTTTGTGAAAGGCCCTGCTGCCCCTCTTTAAAAACCAGCCATACTCCTAGCAGCTCTCTCTCTTTCTTTGGCTGCATCCAAGTACCCTGTAGCCAGCAGCTTCAGCCTCCTTGCCCACTTCCTTTTCCAGTCTGCTCTTCATGTGCTTTTCTCTATATGGAAAGGATGTGTTTTCAAAACTTCCTGCTTTCTTTATTCATATTGGAAGAGCACACAAGTGGGCAGATCTTGTGCCTATTCACATTCCCTGTGAGCCACTGTGTCTTCCTTCTGCAGTGCTTTTAAGCAGCAACCTTTACATACCAGTGTGAGTGGCATTGTTATGCTGAGGGATTTGGTTTAGTCAAGGACTTGTCAGTGTGAAATTAATGATTGGAATCAATGATCTTGAAGGTCTTTGCCAATCTAAGAAATGCTGTGATTCTGTGACTGAAATGCTGGGAAGTTGACTGCAGTACTGAAGTGCTTCCTAGACCATGGCGTGCCATCAGCTTGGCATGTGAGAACTGATGGTGTCCTGTGGCTGAAACATGCTGTCTGTGCTCTTTTTGTCCTAGTGGTTGCTGTTTGTCTTGAGATTAAATTCATCCTTTGTGTGTTAGTGTGTTTTATTTTAGCCTTGTTGTTCCTGTGGTGCTGTGTCATTTGTACCAACCCTCTTCTCTGTTTCCTAGTTTCGTAGATGGTATGGTGAGGGAATGCTCATGGCATGGCAGCATGTGGTCACCTGAACAAGGGACTTGGCCAGTAGTGACTCTGCATCACTGCTGACAGCAGAAGCTGTTGTTGTTTCATTGTGTTTAGCTTTAAACCAGCCCGTGTTCCACCTAAAGTTGCTTGGTTTGAAGTGAAATTAGTTCTGTCAGAGGGAAGAAATATTCAGCAGGTTTTTTCCATGTGTATGCTCCCTCACCTGAAAGCCCCTAGGCTGGATTTTCTGCCAGACTCTTACAAACCCCATCGATCTCTTCAATTTCTTCAGAGGGAAGAGAGGATTTGCAGGTTAACCGGCTGGAAACGCAAGTATGGATAAAGCCAGACATACAGAAGACAGATGTGGACTTTTCAGAGATTCTTAATGCAATACAAGAAAGTAAGTTGGTCCTTGGATGCAAAATTTGGTTTGTGGTAGAAGAGTTGGCTGAGGTGAACTGAAATTTGAACTGAGGGAGCATAAAAAGCAATGAGCAGGGTGGTAAGTGAGTATGGATTACTAAAATCTCTGAGACAGTTCAATAAGTAACTGAAGAGCAGTAAGAAATCTACTATGAGAGGAGTCATAATGGTGTTTGAAATATGTGCTTAGGGACTCCAGCAGTATCTATTCCCTATGCAGAAGTAAGCAGAAATATTAAGATTGCTGTTAATTTAGTCCTTTCTTTACACCCCTGGGTGGATGCTTGAACTCATAATGTCATGCAAACGCTGCAGCCTGGGCTCTAAGACTGATTTTGAAGTTACAGCTGTTCCAAAGTCTTTGGCTATATTCACATTTTAGCAGCTGCTGGTCTGGGGGAGTGGAAATGATGAGCTTGTCACAACTGAAGGTCTGTGTGTCTTAGATCTGCATGAAACCATCTCTTTTTATGGCTAATGTGCTGTGGATTAGGAATTGCTTGGTCCACCCTTCTTAAATCCAGCTACTGAATGACCTTAGGACTTGTGCTCTCGTTAACCACAGCAGAAGGCACAAGAAACTAACCCCCTATCCAAAACTGATGCGACTCTGGAAACCAAAAGAATCTGAAATGTCATTGGGAGTTTTCCATAATAGCTTGAAAACTCACTGCAGGCTGAGAATCACAATGCAAGGCTCCCTGGTTTCCCTCTTCCCCACTTTTAGTTTATTTTAGTCTAGCAATTTTTTTACAGTGAGAAACAACAACTCCCATTCTTGAATTATAAAAGGTTCTGGGCTGCACAGTGTCTATAGGATGGACTTCCTGAAGCAAAGACTTCCACTTCCCCAAACCAGCAGCTGAGACAGCTGAAGGCTGTGTGGCCATGCAGAGAGACCTGGACAGACTGGAGAGCTGAGCACAGAGGAACCAGAAGAAGTTCAACAAGGGCAAGTGCAGAGTCTTGCATCTGGGGAGGAATAACAAACTCCACCCGTATAGGCTGGGAGGTGATCTGCTGGAAAGCAGTCCTGTGGAGAGGAACCTGGGGGTCCTGGTGGCTAACAAGTTCCCCATGGCACAGCAATGTGCCTTTGTGGCCAAGAAGGCCAATGGGATCCTGTGGTGTATTAGGAGTGTGTCCAGCGGATCAAGGGAGGTTCTTCTCTGCCTCTACTCTGCCCTGATGAGACCTCATCTTGAATACTGTGTTCAGTTTTGGGCTCCCCAGTTTAAGAGGGACAGGGATCTGCTGGAGAGGGTCCAGCAGAGGGCTGTGAGGATGATGAGGGGACTGGGGAGCATGGCTTATGAGGAGAGTCTGAGGGACCTGGGGCTTTTTAGTCTGGAGAAAAGAAGACTTAGAGAGGATTTGATAAATGTTTATGAGTATCTGAAGGCTGCCAGGAGTGGGGGGACAGGCTCTGCTCACTGCTGCCCGGGACAGGACAAAGAGCAATGGGTGTAAGTTGCAGCAAAAGAGATTCTGCCTCAACACAAGGGGGAACTTCCTTACTGTAAGGGTCACAGAGCACTGGAACAGGCTGCCCAGGGAAGTCGTGAAGTCTCCTTCTGTGGAGACTTTGAAAGCCTGTCTGGATGTGTTCCTCTGTGATCTGTGTTAGATAGGATTGTCCTGCTCTGGCAGGGGGGTTGGACTGGGTGATCTCTCTGGGTCCCTTCCAACCCCTAACATCCTGTGATCCTATGAATTGCATCTGTCAGCCTTTACTGAGTGCAGAAAAAAATCCAAACAGGTGCTGTAAAAACATAATATGGTACAAAAAGATGCAGAAAGGTATTTGAGTTTTCATGCATAGCACTTTAGGAAGCAGCAATTCTGGCATCTTGAAGGCTTCCTCTCTTAAACTAAGGCAGTCTTCATGGCAGGAAATAGCCAGTTCAAATTCCCTCAAGGACAGCAGGCAGGCAGAACTTTCATTTATAGACCTTTCATTGCCTCTGCCTGCAACAGGTACACATCTTGCACAATCTTCAGAAAGCTTCACTGTCTAATGATGGTTGTGTGTTTCAGAGTTGTTTTCAGGCTACATTGAAGTGTTCTGTGCAGGTTCATGTGTTGCTCTTATGGAGGCAGTCTGCTGAGTTTCAGTTCAGTGAGATCTCAAGTAATTAAAAATGTTTTCTGTTTCAGTAGTTCTTTCTGTTGAGTATTCAAATGAATTCTTCTCAAGGTGAGCATGAGAAAAAGCTGGTTATGATCTGCATCAGATTACTGTCTGATGGGGTGGAAGGTTTCCAGTCTTGCCCTCTGAAACAGCAGGGCCAATGAAGGGATGGGTTAGACCATTATGTCTTATGGTAGTTCTCCTGTATTTGACAGTTACCTCTAGTAGGATTTTTGTGAATCAAGGTGGCAAGCAATGCTTTAGCAGTACTGCTGCATGTGCTAGAAATTGGAGTCTGATTTTTGCCTTCAACATCTCTTAAAACCTCTACAGATTGTCCTAAAATAGGTTGGATGCAGCCATGGTGACACTGAGAAGCTGCTCCTTATCACATAAACCACAACACCATCAGACATGATCTCCTCTAGACCTGTCAGTAAGTAGCTAGGAACAGGATGGTGTGAACCCAAAGCTGGTTTTAAAGTGAAAAGGTAGGATAAGTAAAATGAATGGACTGACAGTAAAGACAGCTGCAAAATGGCAAATCAAACTTAATCCTTGGGGGGGGGGCGGGTGGGAAGGGAAGGAAAGAGATTTTATCTCTCTGATGTAGTCACAAACTATGATAATACACAATACAAATGAGAGTGAAGGAGGTGAAGTAGGTGGAGCGTGTCCAGAGAAGCGCCGCTGGGATGATCATAGGGCAGGAGCAGCTCTGCTGTGAGGACAGACTGAGAGAGTTGGGGCTGTTCAGTCTGCAGCAGAGGAGGCTTCAAGGTGACCTTCTTGTGGCCTTCCAGCATCTGAAGGGGGCCTACAAAAAAGCTGAGGAGGGACTTTTTAGGCAATCAGGGAGTGACAGGCTGGGGGGAATGGAGCAAAGCTGGAGATGGGGAGATTTAGAGTGGATGTGGGGAGGAAGTTGTTGAGCATGAGTGGTGAGAGGCTGGAATGGGTTGCCCAGGGAGGTGGTTGAGGCCCCATCCCTGGAGGTAGAATCATAGAATGGTTTAGGTTGGAAGGGACCTCAAGGATCATCCAGCTCCAACCCCCTGCCATAGGCAGGGACACCTCCCACTAGAGCAGGTTGCTCAAGGCCTCATCCAGCCTGGTCTTAAACGCCTCCAGGGAGGAAGCATCCACAACCTCCCTGGGCAACCTGTGCCAGTGTCTCACCACCCTCACTGTAAAGAACTTCCTCCTAACATCCGGACTAAATCTCCCCTCTTCCAGCCAGGCTGGATGTGGCTGTGGCCAGCCTGATCTAGGGTAGGGTGTCCCTGGACATGGCAGGGGGGTTGGAACTGGTTGATCCTTGTGGTCCCTTCCAACCCTGACTGATTCTATGATTCTAAGTAGTTGAAGCTGTTGCTTCCAGTATCTCTGTAAAAGCTGGTTTAGGGGGCTAAAACAGATGAATTATGATATGAAGTGTTAAGCAGGGATTAAAGGTCGTTCAATACCAGTACCCATGTACAAAGAATGACAACTAGATTAGTCAGTATGCAACCTCAGAGCTGCTAAACTGAAGGAGTAGTATTTTACTCCAGAAATTGTTCATTTGGCACCAGATTTCTTATTCTGATATCTACCTGGAAAAAAAAAACCACAAACTCAGCTGTTAGAAGTATTAAAAACTCAGCATCTCTGTTACAATTTATCCTTCTTTAGTTAGATCTTCAGCCTAGTAACAGAGTAGATTAATTTGGACGTGAAGGCGTTTCTGAAGTTCTGAGTGGCTTTCTAAGAGAAAGTATTGCAGGCAAAAATACAGTGTGTGTCAGTAGCCTTGTCCTTATTTTAAACATAAAAAATGAAGAAGGCTTCCTCAGTAGATTCCCTCTGATATGGGTCAAGAACTGGCTGTAAGGCCGGGCCCAGAGAGTGCTGGTGAATGGTGCCACATCAAGTTGGAGGCTGTGACCAGTAGTGTCCCCCAGAGATCAGTGCTGGGCACCGTCCTGCTCAGTATCTTTATTGATGATCCGGACTAGGGGATTGACTTCAGCATCAGTAAGTTTGCAGATGACACCAAGCTAGGAGCAGTTGTGGATCTGCTGGAGGGTAGGAGAGCACTGCAGAGGGGCCTGGCCAGGCTGGATGGGTGGGCAGAGGCCATTGGGAGGAGATTGAACAAGGCCAAGTGCAGGGTTCTACACTTTGGCCACAACCCCAAGCAGCACTACAGGCTGGGGACAGAGTGGCTGAGAGCAGCCAGGAAGAAAGGGACCTGGGGGTACTGGTGGATAGTAGCTGAAGATGAGCCAGCAGTGTGCCCAGGTGGGCAGGAGAGCCAATGGCATCCTGGCCTGGATCAGGAACAGTGTGGCAGGCAGTAGGACAAGGGAGGTTGTTCTGCCTCTGTACTCAGCACTGGTCAGGCCACACCTTGAGTGCTGTGTCCAGTTCTGGGTTCCTCAATTCAAGAGAGATGTTGAGGTGCTGGAAGGTGTCCAGAGAAGGGTGATGAAGCTGGTGAGGGGCCTGGAACACAAACCCTATGAGGAGAGGCTGAGGGAGCTGGGGGTGTGCAGCCTGGAGAAGAGGAGGCTCAGGGCAGAGCTCATTGCCATCTACAACTACCTGAAGGGAGACTGTAGCCAGGTGGGGTTGGTCTCTTCTGCCAGGCAACCAGCAACAGGACAAGGGGACACAATCTCAAGTTGTGCCAGGGGAGGTCTAGGCTGGGTGTTAGGAGGAAGTTTTTGGCAGAGAGAGTGATTGGCATTGGAATGGGCTGCCCAGGGAGGTGGTGGAGTCACTGTGCCTGGAGGCATTCAAGAAAAGCCTGGATGAGACACTTAGTGCTGTGGTCTAGTTGGCTGGGTGGGGCTGGATGCTAGGTTGGACTGGATGATCTTGGAGGTGTCTTCCAACCTGGTTGATTCTATGAATATTTTTTTTAATCTTTATTTTTTTTCTCTAATCCCCTCTGTAATTTCAGACTTTAAATGCTGTTTTAAAAAAGTGTACAAAAAGGGTTCCATCTCTTCTCCAGGTTAATGATTGATAGGAGAAAGATGAAGTTGGAGAGATAAAGTCTATCCATAGTTGAAGCTTGATCCTTAACCAAGAGTTTTATTTCTTCACATACACATTTCTACATTACCCTTTTGCACCAGACCTGCAGTGCATGGAGTGAACGTGTGGACCTCATGGCTCCAACCTGTCTGCTTGCAGTCTCTCATCCAACAGCCCCTGTCAGTAGAGAAGTGGCTCTGGTCACAGCAGCTCTTCCCCAGCTTCTCCTTGCTCATCAGAGCAGGGAATATCACTGTGAATATAACACTGCTCTGATCCTGAGTGCAGTGCCAGCTTTCGACTTAGCTGGAACTTCACTTCTAGGGCTTGTTTGAGTGTGGGGTTTTGTAATCAGAGTAAAATGTGCACAGGACATAAAGGAGAGCCTGAGGGACCTGGGGCTGCTTAGTCTGGAGAAGAGAAGACTGAGAGGGGATTTGGTAAATATTTATCAATATCTAAGGGCTGGGGGACAGGAGGGGGCAGACAGGCTCTGCTCACTTTATCCCTGGGATAGGACAAGGAGCAATGGATGGGAGCTGCAGCACAGGAGGTTCCAGCTCAACACAAGGGGGAACTTCTTTACTGTAAGGGTGACAGAGCACTGGCACAGGCTCCCTAGAGAGGTTCTGGAGTCTCCTTCTCTGGAGCCTTTCAAGGCCTGTCTGGATGTGTTCCTGTGTGACCTGATTGCGTTGTCCTGCCCGGACAGGGGAGTTGGACTGGATGATCTCTTTGGATCCCTTCCAGCCCCTGACATTGTCATGGCATTACAGTGAAGATGGAGGAAGTTTAACACACTTTGAAGCAGAAAGCTCCTTGTGGCAGAACACTCTCCCTAGGCAGGCATGAGCTGTATACATCAGAGCTCATGCTGCGAACCGTCCTTGGGCTGTCTGGGTCCCAGGACAGTAAGCTGTAAACCATGAGCACCCCACGCACACCTGCAGGGGGCTGAGCTTGCCGTCCCACGGGGTGGGCACCAGGGGATTGACTGACCTATCGATACCTTGTTTATAACTCTGAACCAATCTGTACCTTCCACGTATGCAAACCTCAGCTAGTTGTGCCCAGCTCTGCTAAAGGGGTATAGAAGCTGCTGCACTTCCTGAATAAAGCTGTACTGCACTGCACTGACCATAAGGCTGCTGGCAGCGGAGCCCTCGTCAGTACCCCGAGCGATTCTCGGCCTGCCCGGCGGCCTGCCACCCGCAGCTCCTGTCAGGGCACTGCTGGGACTGAAGGTTTCCCATAGAGGGTGACAGGACCAGGCCTGGCAGTCTGGGTCTGTCCCGCTTGAGCTGGACACAGAGAATGCCAGGCTCTGCCCTAGGAAAGGATGAGTTAAGACAAGGTCAGGACATCATCCCATGGGTTGACATCAGAATCAGGCCTGGTGAGGAGAACCAAGGTCAGACAAAGCCCTGGGATGGCAGAGCAAGGCCTCTCCATAGTGGCGTTTGGAGGCCTCTCCCCACAGGCTGCAGCAAGCAAGGGCTGCTGAGCCTCATTGCCGGATCCCCAGGAGGGAGCAATGTCTTCAGTCATGAATGAAACTCCATCTTAAATCTACAGGTGTGCTGGTAAACTCAACCCTGATAACAAGTGGAGAGATGCAGAGGAGCACATTCCTCCCTCCTGGGGGTCTGTGGGGCAGTAGGCAGAGCTGAACGTGCCAGGCTCCTGCACGTCGAAACCTGCCAAATTGGGCAAACCCAAACTTCTGCCCAGACTCATTTATTCAGTGCCTTTCAAGTAATTTATTTGAGGTCTTCTGCCCCTGGTTGCCTCAGAGGTCTGTGTGACTTCTGAGTTGCTATTTTGTGTAGCAGGTTAAACCCCTGCTTCTTTATAAGACGTTTTCAGACGCTTTACTAATCCAGGAGGTAATTGTTTAATCTGCTTACCCCAACAGCTCCTGAGGAAAGAGTTAATATATGATCTGCTGTGGCAGAAATTTGCTGCTTTGTCATCAAAGCAGTGTTGTGGTATTCTTTGTGCAGCTCACTGGTGAAGAAAGTGCTCCACCAGTGTGCATCAGACTTTAAACTTAACTGCTAGGTACCTATACCAGAACTAAGAAGTGGAGTTGCTGATGTGTTACACTGGTGTCTGCATTTGGTTCCTTAGTGATTTTAATGCTTGTTTTTGGTTTTGTTTTGTTTGTTTGTTTTTTTTTTTTAGTAGCTAAGGATGTCAACATTTTTTTTGATGAGTTAGAAGGTGTGAACAGCCCTTCCAAAGATGATGACTCCTTGCTTCACCATGGTAACTTGACCAGTACCTCTGATGATGCCAGCAGGTTAGAAGTTGTGGGAGAGGTAAGAACACAGAGAATTTTTAATGTAACAATTATTCATGCCTATTATAAAAAGGTAGTAAGTTCAATTTGATTTAAAATCTCCTTCTCTGCAAGTCAACTTGTGTATGACCCGTCCAGTGGGGAGTTGTGACAGTTAGGGTGGTACCCACCCCTCTTATGAAATCACCCAGACTAGACTCAGCTGAGCTGGACATTAGAATGGAGCTTTCTGTTTACGGCTTACCTCAATATACAAGCAGGTATGTACAACATATACAGCTATAGACAGAAACAGACAGGGTAAAAAGGTAATGCAGAAGCACAACAGCCCTCCCAGAAACCAGAGTCCCCAGGAGGGGCTCCCAACCACCCTTCCACCTCCTTTCTGCCCTCTACCTTATCCTAGACTTTGCCTTACGTTCAAGGTGAGTTTGGAGAATCAGCCAGGGGGGTTATGAAGCAGAAGGATTAGGTACACAGACAGCAGGTTAGGGAGAAAAGTGCAGGCAGCCAGAGACACACAGAAACTCTGTTACCTATGTTTGTGTTCTTGTTTTTATACATCTCACAAGCCTATGAATGCAGCAGACATTACCATTGTTTCCCTTTCACAGCCTATAATTTAATTCCTCTCACTAAAACATGCCAACTAGGCTCAAACTAGCACAGGACTAGTTTTTCATTCTGAGATCACTGAAATACAGAGTATCTCAAGTTAAAATTGTTTTCATACACCCCCAGTGAAAAGGCTATACAGATATTTATTGTCACCATTTCTGCACCGTCCACTGCTTCTAAAATCATGGACAACTTTTCCCCGAGAGGTAGTCACCCTGAGGGGTGATTGGTGCAGATCAAAACTGGCAGGGACCAAGTTAAAATTAAAAAGCATAGAAAACTGTAGGAAGATGCTGAAGCTCCTGCTCTGCCCTTATTTTGTTTACTAGTTTGGATAAAGTTTAGAATATATAGAATCATTGAATCAACCAGGTTGGAAGATACCTCCGGGCTCATCCAGTCCAACCTAGCACCAGTCAACCAGACCATGGCACTAAGTGCCTCAGCCAGGCTTTTCCTGAACACCTCCAGGGACGGTGACTCCACCACCTCCCTGGGCAGCCCATTCCAATGCCAATCACTCTCTCTGCCATCAACTTCTTCCTAACATCCAGCCTAGACCTCCCCTGGCACAACTTGAGACTGTGTTCCTTTGTTCTGTTGCTGGTTGCTCAAGAGAAGAGACCAACCCCCACCTGGCTACAGCCTCCCTTCAGGTAGTTGTAGACAGCAATGAGATCACTCCAGGCTGTACACCCCCAGTTCCCTCAGCCTCTCCTCATAGGGTTTGTGTTCCAGGCCTCTCACCAGCTTCATCCCCCTTCTCTGGACATGTTCTTATATAATTATAGCCTACATCTTTTTCAGGAGGTAGAGAGGTTTGTGGTGCTAATTCTTTTGTGAAACACTGAGGAGAGAGATTTTCCTGGCACTAGAAATTCAGCCCATAGAGAGCTGTAGTCATGGAATATTTAGATAGATAATTAAAGCAACAAGATTTAGGGCACCTAGAGATATGTTTAACCTTGCTCACAATTTCATCTTTCCCTTTACTTATGGCTCTTTCCCAGCTTCACAAAGAAGTTACAAAGGGCCTTGTTCCCCTGCTTACTCTATGAGAGGTTTATCTGACACTATTTTCACAGGATCACAGGATGCTAGGCCTTGGAAGAGACCTCTGGAGATCGTCGAGCCCAACCTCCCTGCCAGAGCAGGATCATAATCTAGTGCAGGTCTCACAGAAACTCATTCAGACAGGGCTTGAAAGTCTCCAGAGAAGGTGTCTTCACAACCTCTCTGGACAACCTCTTCCAGTATTCTATGACCCTTACAGTAAAGAAGTTCCTCCTCATGTTGAGGCAGAACTTCCTGTGCTGCAGTTCATACCCATTAACCCTTGTCCTATCACAGGGAGCAACTGAGAAGAGTTTGTCCTCTCTCTCTTGACCTCCAGCCCTCAGATATTTATAAACATTGATTAGATCCCCTCTAAGTCATCTTCTTCCCTAGACCAAAATGCCCCAGGTCTCTCAGCCTCTCCACATAGGGCAGTGCTCCTACCCCTTCATCACCTTTGCAGCCCTCTGCTGGATTCTTTCAAGTAGACCCCTGTCCCTCCTGAGCTGAGGGTGTTATTTTGGGGATCATGTACCATATAGTCTTTAACAAAAGGAGCACACATAAAAGGCACATAAACTTTGCAAGTTAAAGAAGAAAAATGGACAGGAAATGGTCAGAGGGCAAAGGATGACACAAAGCACCATGTTTTTGGTCTTCATTTGACAATACTGATAAGTCTTTCTTTTTCTTTTTTCCTCTTTGAGATATTTTCATTTGATGTTTTAAAGGAAAAGGGAAAACATTTGAGGAATATAGGAAGTGTAAATAGCAATTTTGTTTAGCCACTGGAGTCACTACTGCATGCAGAAGAAGACCCATTCCTCGTGGTGCTCTCTGGATGGGTTTGAGCTAATGTTTTAGTTCAGATCAGAAGTGTATGTTTGAAGCAAGTCTCTCAGTTGCCCTTCTCTTACACTTTGCATTCCAAAGCAGGACCGGATTTTAAACCTGGATTCCTTCTGTGTGCAAATCAATTGTGAGGTCTTGTCCAGTGGGTCTCCTGGACCAGAATAGAGTAGGCTCAAAGCCCTCAAGTATGGATAATAGATCTTCAGCATTAACTGTACAGCTCCTTCTCTGTTACACCACTTTGCTTGCTAAAATGCAATCAGTGACCCTGAGAGCTGCAGAACAGTAAGAATGTTCCATCAGGAGGCTTAGAAACCAGAGCAGGACCACCAAACTGAGCCAGTCCTCCTTTATTGAAATAACCTTGAATACCCTTTGGGTTTGGGTTTTTTTTTATACATACATCTTCTCAACCCAGATTTCTTTTAACTGGAATATCATAAACTCTGCTTTCTGAGCTGTTTTTGTATTTAATGCTCTGTGAAAAGCACTTGTGATAGCTTGATAATATCATTTGTCAGCATGATATGCAGTATAGATATAAATGGTTTGTTGCTGTTATTTCCTTAGGGCTTAAATCTTTTTACTTGCCTTCTTTTCCAGTTCAGAGAACTGTTCCACTATATCAAGTCTGCATTAAGCTGTGTCAGGACTCAGGCATTGTAATAAAAGAACCTTAGAAAAATTCCTTCTTCTGCTTTCAGTAAACTGAATATACCAAAGGGAATGGAACGCTTGAGACATTCCGCTGAGTTTTCCACTTCATCAAAATGCCTGCAGAGACTCAAGAAAACAGCTTACACTAAATTCTTTGGATTGGAATATTTATTTGGGGGGGTTCTACAGGAATCATTTGTCCTCTTACTATGTCCACTTTTGTCGATGGAATTCAGGAAGACAGCTTACACTAAATTATTTGAATTGGAATATTTGTTGGTGTTTTTCCTATAGGAATCATTTGTCCCCTTACTATCACAGTATCATCAGGGTTGGAAGAGACCTCACAGATCATCAAGTCCAACCCTTCACCACAGAGCTCAAGGCTAGACCATGGCACCAAGTGCCACATCCACTATGTCCACTTTTGTCAATAGAATTCAGGAAGAGAGCTTACACTAAATTATTTGAATTGGAATATTTGTTGTTTTTTTCTTCCTATAGGAATCATTTGTCCCCTTAGTATGTCCACTTTTGTCAATGGAATTCAGGAAGACAGCTTACACTAAATTATTTGAATTGGAATATTTGTTGGGTTTTTTTTCCCTATAGGAATCATTTGTCCCCTTACTATGTCCACTTTTATCAGTAGAATTAGGAAGATAGTTTAAGCTAAATTCTTTGAGTTGAAATATTTGTTGCTGTTTTTCTGTAAGAATCATTTATCCTCTTACTATGTCCACTTTTGTCAATAGAATCAGAGAGCTAGAATCATAGAATCAACTAGGTTGGACAAGACCTCCAAGATCATCCAGTCCAACCTAGCACCCAGCCCTGTCCAATCAACCAGACCATGGCACTAGGTGCCTCATCCAGGCTTTTCTTCAACACCTTCAGTGACAGCAACTCCACCACCTCCCCAGGCAGCTCATTCCAATGGCAAATCACTCTCTCAGTGAAGAACTTCCTCCCAATATCAAGCCTATACCTGCCCTGGCACAACTTGAGACTATGCCTCCTTGTTCTGACTCTTCACCTTGCTTTTCAGTGTAGACTGGGTCTGGGTAGGATGACTATCTTGTTCCAGTCCAACATGTATTGCATCCAACAGAGGTGATTATGTGCATAAAAATTCTACTTAAAATAATTGAAAACATAGGTCACAGCAGGAAAAGAGACTGTTTTTCTTTTCAGTCAGATACAAAATTTCCTAGATTGATTTATTCTTTCTTACAATGTCTCAAAAGTGAGATAAATAACTATGACACTCTGCCTCTGGGATTCTTGATGATCCTACTGATTTCATTTTTTAGGGCTCTTTGAAACAGACTTGTGTAATGGGTTGAATGGAGGGAGCAAAATTATCAGAGGTGAAGTACCAGTATGTAGGCACCAATACCTTCTGGAAGTATTACATGAGACCCATATAGAATCATAGAATCAACCAGGTTGGAAGAGATCTCCAAGATCATCCAGTCCAACCTAGCACTCAGCCCCACCCAGTCAGCTAGACCATGGCACTAAGTGCCTCATCCAGTCTTTTCTTGGCAGGTGCTTAACAGGAGACAAAATGCTACATTTCACATGCAGAGGCTTATTTTCATATTTACCCAAATGCAAGGTAAGCAGAATCACAGAAGGTTAGGGGCTGGAAGTGACCTCAAAAGATCATCCAGTGCAATCCCCCTGCAGAACAGGATCACCTAAACCAGATCCCACAGGAACACATTGTGATGAAGTGGTAATTAACTAATGCAAGATGATTTTTTCCCCAAATTAATGTTGTTTAGTCCAACCTATCACCCAGCCCTGTCCAATCAACTAGACCATGGCTTACATTAATTCTTTGAAATGGAATATTTGTATGGGATTTTTTCCTATAAGAATAATTTGTCCTCTTACTGTGTCCACTTCTGTCAACTAAATTCAGAAGCAATTCTCTTATAGAAAAACTATTTTGAAATTTCCCTGCTTTTCCTAAATGTGAATGGTAAGCTATTTGTTTTTTCAGAGATCTGATCATAGGGAAGAGCTCTTTCTGGCAGGAAAGGTTGAGCAAATTCTGTATAAACAGAGAGAAATTACTGTAAGCTTCAGTTTAGTTTGAAACTTGACTGGTCTTGGGGTCTCTGCCCACCATACTGCTCTGGCAGAGGTCTGTTTGTTCCTATAGATCATTCACAGTGTACTTGTTTTGTAGGAAACATTTAGACTCGCTAACTGCCACACGATTTCAGCCTGGCTGAAAGTGAAAGCTTAACCCCTGTATTATGTGGAAGTAAGAGTTAAACTGTGAGGAGGATCTATAGAGTTTCAGCTCATGAATGGCTGGGAAAAAAAGACCAGCAGTTTGCTCTTTAGATCTCAGGAGCAAGACCTTCTTGACCTCTTATTAACTTCTTTATCCAGTTGTGGTTCTGTGTCAGAGCAAACATTTGAGCAGGCACATTCTTTGCAGGAAACAGCCAAGAAACAATGTTCTTTGTGGTTATGCACTGCTAAAGCAAACACCAGGAATTACCTCCAGATAAATCCAGTGGGTTTGCTCAACCATTCCTTAAACACAGGCTATGAGAGTTGGGGCTCTTCAGCCTGGAGAAGAGAAAGCTCCAAGGAGACGTTGTTGTGGCCTTCCAAGTATCTGCAAGGGACCTACAAGAAGGCTGAGGAGAGAGTATTTACAGGACAAGGAGTAATGGTTTTAAACTGGAAGAGGAGAGATTTAAGCTAGATGTTAGGAAGAAGTTCTTTGCAGTGAGGTTGGTGAGACACTGGCACAGGTTGCCCAGGGAGGTTGTGGATGCTCCCTCCCTGGAGGTGTTCAAGGCCAGGTTGGATGAGGCCTTGAGCAACCTGTTCTAGTGGGATGTGTCCCTGCCTATGGCAAAGGATTGAACTGGATGATCTTTGAGGTCCCTTCCAACCTAAACCATTCTATGAGTCTATGAGGTATGGTGAGTTCAGTACAGGACCTTCATCTTACTGTGTCCTGTAAGAGTCATCATAAAGCAATGGAAATCTCTGCACCAGGTTTTAGTGTTTCTTGCTACAGTAAATGTTGTATATTTTTCTCACAGGTACATTCTATCATGGTAAATTCTTCTTTTTATTTTTTTTGCTTCTGTAACAGTATTCTCTGTTTCATTTTATAAGGAAGAAGTTAATTCTAATTTTATGGAAAGTGGGAGGGAGGAGGAAGTTAGGCTTGTGCTTTCTATTCCTTCCTATCCATCCCGTGCTTATATAACCAAGTACCTGTCTAAGGCCTCCTGGTTTTAAACTGAGGAAGAATGCACTGCTTTCAGATGAACTACCTGAAGGGAGGTTGTAGCCAGGTGGGGGCTGGTCTCTTCTCCCAGGCAACCAGCAACAGAACAAGGGGACACAGTCTCAAGTTGTGCTGTGGGAGGTATAGGCTTGATATTAGCAGGAAGTTGTTGGCAGAGAGAGTGATTGGCATTGGAATGGGCTGCCCAGGGAAGTGGTGGAGTCACCGTCCCTGGAGATGTTCAAGACAAGACTGAATGAGGCACTTACTGGCATGGTCTAGTTGCCTGGCCAGGGCTGCATGCTAGGTTGGCCTGGATGATCTTGGAGGTCTCTTCCAACCTTGTTGATTCTATGACCTCAAAGGCACCTAAAAACCTGAACAGGTATAAAGCACCTAAACATTTGAATAGTTTGTTCCAGTTCCTTATGTTTCCTGTTGAACATTACTGAAAATAAAGAGAAATTAAGCAATTACCAAGGCAAATTAACATTACTGAGATGTCTGACTCCTTTTACAGGAAGTACCTGATAAGAACAAAACCAATGGACTATATTTTAGAGATGGAAAATGTCGAATTGACTACATCCTGGTGTACAGAAAATCCAATCCACAGACAGAAAAGAGAGAAGTATTTGAGAGAAATATCAGAGCAGAAGGACTTCAAATGGAAAAAGAGGTAAGAGAACTTCCTTGAAAAACTATTCAAGATTTGAAGCTGTGTAGAATCTGAGGGTCTGGGTTTTTTTTTTGTTTACTCTGAAAACTCTTTAGTTTGTTGTAGTACTGCAAAAATGCTTTTAAGAATGCCTAAATATAGGCTCTTTATTGCTGGAATAGTTGGAAAGTGTAGCCTGAAGGAAAATCAGATGTGTGGACTGAAGACCATAACAGGCCGTTACAGTCATCCTTCTCAACAACATCCATAGCCTTTTCCTCACCCACTGAGTGAGTCATCTTGTAGAAGGAGATCAGGTCCTTCAAGCAGGACCTGCCCTTCATGAACCTATGTATGTTAGACTCAACACTCATGTTAATATGCATTGCCATGATGCCACTGATGGAAATGGTAGAATAATTTCAGCTTACAGACTTTGGTCATTTATGTGGGTGCTGTACATTATCTCCTTTCCTTTCATGGAATCCTTCCTACCTGTGTGCTCAAAAGACAAACTTCTTTGGAGAACACTGGGGAGGGAAACATGGAAGCTGCTTCTCTCTAGAATAATGAAAATGTTTCCCTTCTTTAAGTGTTTTTGAATGAACGTGGGTACTGGTGGATATAAGTCTATAAAACCATTATCAGCCAGTTACCATCAAGTATTTGTTCAAATAAGCTGGAAGTTAGCACCTCTCGTGCTGCAGTTGCAGCCATTGTTCATTTATCATGTTTCATGGAAACATACCAGTGACAGCAGGAGCTGTAAGCCAGCATCCACATAACCAAACCCAACAAGCAGCTGTTCAGCTTCACCTCCTACAGTTCTGTCCTGCTTCCTCCAGGAGAGACAATGAAGAAGTATAGAAAATAAACATGGAATTAACAGTGCTTATTGATACATAGATGAGGCACTTAATGTCATGGTCTGGGATTGGATTAGGGCTGGGTGATAGGTTGGACTGGATGAGCTTGAAGGTTTCTTTCATCCTGGTTGATTCTATGGTCTGCCCAATGGTTTCAAACCAATTGCAGATCTGTTTCTGTGTTAAAGGCAGCAGTGAAAGCTGTGAAATGACTTTATGGTTTAAGTATTGTAACACTTACTACAACATTTTGAACAGAAAACGTTTTCAGGTTGATGATTTAAGTGCATACCACAGAGTTTTCCTGTGGCTTTCAAGCCCGTCTAATTGGACTTTGCTGCTTAGGCTGCATGAATGTTCTGCCTGTTTGATTATTCATTTCAGTTTCTGTTCTGACACTGACATGCAGTTTGATTTCTTAATAATCTAGTTTGGCCTCGGCGTGACTTCTTGCCAGCATCAGTAATTGTACGCTTTCTGAACTCAGAGTATCAAAGTGAGGTTGTGTTACATGACTTAAGCTAATCATTTTCAAATCAAGGCTAGCAATCTTTCTTAACATACAACTCTGACCTAAAATTAAGCCCTAACATGTATATTTTATGATCATGTTAGTTTCCAAATTGAATGATAATCCAGAATGAAATAGGTACATCCTTTGTCCTCTCCCTCCCACTCCCTGCAGAGTAACAACACATAACCCTTAGGTTTAAACTGAGCAGTATGAACAGTTAGTGTCTAGATTATTTATTAAATTTAATAACAGTAAACTCCTTTTGGTATGACTGTGCAACATTCTGAATCTCAGCTCTGGAAGATTTTAATAGCAGGTCTGTTTTTTTGGTTGTTCATATACAGAAACATAGAATGGTCTGGGTTGGAAGGAACCTCCAAAGGTCATCCAGTCCAACCACCTCTGCAGTCAGCAGGAGCATCCTCAACTAGATCAGGTTGCCCAGAGCCCTGGTGAGCCTCACTTTGAATACCCCCAGGGATGGGGCCCTAACCACCTCCCCAGGCAATATATAACATATTGCTTCTCTGTGATAAGTTTTCCCCTGGATAAAATGAGAGAACAGTTTGTGGCTTTGACCTCAGAACTTACACGTTGACAACAGGCTGAATAATGCATTTTTACCTTTCCTTGGTTTTGTGTGGTTGTTGGTTCATTTTCCTCTGACTACTGACTGTTCATATATTTTCATTCAGTTGTGTTAGCCCTGTCTTTTTTGTGTGAAGGAAAAGAGAGGAAAACTGAACAGAGCTGTTCACACTGCAGTTTCCAAATCACGTTTCTCAGTAACCCTACAAAGAGAAAAATGCACTGCAGTGGCTTGCTGACAGACAGAGAACAGCAAAATACCCAGAAAGTAGTGAGTGCAGGCAGCAAAGTGTTCACTTAACAGCATGAAATGAGAAAGTGAATCTGAAATGAATTCATGAATATTGAGTTAACTTCAGGTGCAATGTCAAGATCATGCAGCTGAGAAAGGTCTGAACAGGTATATGTTGCAGACCTTAGGAAAAGGTGATAACATTTTGCAGCTATTTCCCAATGAATTCACACTCATACTCTTCAGCTACAGCACACCACTCTCCTGTGGAAGCTTTGCTAGGTTTGGTGCTCTCTGTATCCAGTAGTAAACAATGAAAGGATTCCAAACTAAGGAACAGATCACTGAATTAGTGAAAGTATGGAAAACAGGAGTTTGGGAGTGAATGATAATCAAGTTGAACAGCATAACTCATAGAATGAACCAGGTTGGAAGAGACCTCCAAGATCATCCAGTTCAACCTATTACCTAGCTCTATCCAATCAACTAGACCATGGCACTAAATGCCTCATGCAGGCTTCTCTTGAATACCTCCAGGGATGGCAACTCCACCATCCCCCTGGGCAGTTCATTCCAATGGCAAATCACTCTCTCTGGCAAGAACTTCCTCCTAATATCAAGCCTATTCCTCCCCAGTACAACTTGAGATTGTGTCTCCTTGTTCTGACCCTTCTCCCTGCTTTTCAGTGTATATTGGTTCAGGGTAGGAAGAGAGAATAGGCAAGTTAAGAATCAGAAAAGGGGAACTTGTCATATAAGAGTGAAGGTAGTATTCAGGCCCTTTTCCCCATGTTTTCCATATCTCTGTCTACAAGTGTTTCAGTATAAAAGCAATTAATTGCTTTAAAGGAAAAAAATTACTTGGTGCCTTAAAAAGCAGCTCTCCTCACAGTTACTGGATGAGGAATGTGTTTCATGAACTAGTTTCAGGTGTTTTCCAAAAAGCAGCCAATCTCATTTTGTCTTCTACCCACACAATGATCTTTGCATCTCCCAGATAAAAGAAGTTAGTGTGGTGTGCTAGTCCAGTTTTCAGCAGCAATCCAAACAGTGTTTTTTGTGTTACCATGCCTGATTAAAAATTTAAACATCACCACCACAAGTGTCAAAGCTGTCACCAGGGCATCTCTAATTGCATTTGCTCCCAGCCTCAAGCAGCAGCTGCCATTTTTGGGACAACATCTGGCAGCTGATATGCAGCTGTCGTATACATTGGGCAGTAGAAATATACAATAGGTGTTTGTTCTTTGGAGACAACACAGAAAGATAGCGGAGAAAAGCTCAGTACAAGCTTCACTTTTATTGTAGTAGTAAATATCTCATAGTTAATATCTCATAAAAATACCTTTTTAATATCTCATAAATATACCTAGCAGGTATAACCTGAAAGTTAAGTTAATCTGAGTCTGAAAGTTCTGTTTAGGGATCTTTTTGGATGCAGTGTGCTGTCATAATGGGTGTAAGTTGCAGCAAAAGAGGTCCCACAAGGGGGAACTTCTTTACTGTAAGGGTCCCACAGCACTGGCACAGGCTGCCCAGAGAGGTTGTGGGGTCTCCTTCTCTGGAGACTTTCAAGGCCTGTCTGGATGTGTTCCTCTGTGATCTGGGTTAGATAGTATTGTCCTGCTGTGGCAGGGAGGTTGGACTCAATCTCCTCGGGTCCCTTCCAACCCTAACATCCTGTGAGCCCGTGATCATTTAATGACTTTTCAAGTTTGCAGATAGACATAGATAGGTTCATGGTGAGGTAGCAGGAGTTCTGCAAAGCAGTTTCTCTTATTGAGGCTGTAACTTGGTGGTGATGGGACAGGACTTCAGAGGCTAGAAACATGTAATCAGTAAGAGAGTTTTATTTAGCAGCAGCTTGAAGCCTGGTTTGAAATGATGAATGTTGAGAGAAATTACATCTGACAGAAAGAGCACACGATATAGTATCTCTGTGACTCCTGACTCATCCCTGAGTGTAGAACCAAAATAGACATATGACTGTGTCAAAGTAGGATAAAAGGTAGAAATAAAGAGTGAGTATTAAAAAAACCCAAGAACTTCAAAGACTGAAACTTTAAATGTAGTTGTGCTCAGAAAGTTAGGATGCAAAAGAGCTGTTACAATCAACAGCTATCGCTATCGCTCCTGAGCGTAGTCAATTACCCTCTTTCTTTCTGGCAAAAATGACATCTACTACTACTTGTTATTGTTTTCGTTAGTACTGCACAGCCAAAACAGTTATCTGAGACTGATCTGCTTTTTTTCTGGTTTATGAGTCATCACTTCAATTCTTCATGAGGCCCCTGTTACATAAACGTTACTGCTGGTTGTGATTCACAGGCAGAAAAGAAGCTGACTTCCAGATCCCAAGTGGCATTTGCAGACCTGCATGAGAAAAGGTGTTCTATAAACTTAGCTTATGTGACTTGATTCTCAGAAAAGCAGTGCACAATGAAATGTCAGTGCCCTTGGGGTTTACTCTAAGTTTGGTTTTCAGTGATAGCTTCAGTTTATTCAGTTACTGAAAGAATAGTAACTTTCTAATTTGTTGCTGCTAAAGGTGTTAATTTTGACCAACCATGCATAGTTTATAACAGAAAACCCAGGCTATGGCCCACTAACTCTTTGCAGCTTGCCAGCACAGTTTGTGTGGTGCCCAGGAGAAAGCTGCGGGTCAGGTTGGGCACATTTTGGTGGCTGCTAGTTTTTCTTTGGTGTTCATATCCTTTCCTTGCCATATTGAGACTGCTCTGCACATACTAAACCCCACTGCCCACTAGAGAAAGAAGTGACCGCTAAAATTGATTTGGGTGGCCTCTGAGCATTTTTTACAGAGAGAAAGGTACCTGCAAGCATGCACTGTGTCAGATGCATTCTAGGAAGCACCAGGACAGCTGTGCATGTGGTGATTATCCAAACTGTACAGGCATACACTGTGTCAGATGCATTCTAGGAAGCACCAGGACAGCTGTGCATGTGGTGATTATCCAAACTGTACAGGCATACACTGTGTCAGATGCAATTCTAGGAAGCACCAGGACAGCTGTGCATGTGGTGATCATCCAAACTGTGCAAGCATGCACTGTGTCAGATGCATTCTAGGAAGCACCAGCACAGCTGTGCATGTGGTGATCATCCAAACTGTGCGGGCATGTTGAGTCAGGCCACATGGAGGATGTCATCTATTACTAACAGGCTTCCCTTTAGGAGAAACTGACACTTGGCAAAATTAAGCTTTCTTGGTCTTTGGAGAAGATCAGATATTGCATTGGGTTTGCATGGCTACATTTGGGTAGCAGCTGCTAGAAAACTCCCCTATGTCTGATAGAATCAGTCAGGGTTGGAAGGGACCACGAGAATCACCTAGTTCCAACCCCTCTGTCATGGGCAGGGACACCTCACACTAGATCAGACTGTCTAGAGCCTCATCCAGCCTGGCCTTAAACACCTCCAGGGATGAGGCTTCCACCACCTCCCTGGGGAACCCCTTTCAGGGTCTCACCACTCTCCTGGTGAAGAACTTCTTCCTAACATCCAGTCTGAATCTACCCGTTTCTAGCTTTGTTCCATTCCTCCTAGTCCTATCACTCCCTGACATCCTAAAAAATCCCTCTCCAGCTTTCTTGTAGGCCCCCTTAAAATATTGAAAGGCCACAATAAGGTCACCTTGGAGTCTTCTCCTCTCCAGACTGAACAGTCCCAGCTCCCTCAGTCTGTCCCCATAAGAGATAGTCAGTGTCAGCCAGCTTCAAGATGGACCTGCAGGTCTGTAGCACCATGAGAGGGAATTTCATTGGAGAAGTTCATGGAAGACAATCTCCTGTAGGAGAGGACCCACGTTGAAGCAGGGAAATAGAGCAAGGAGGAAAGGGCTTCACAGACAATATGTGATGATCTGCCCATAACCCCCATTTCTCTGTTCCTCTGCACCACTTTGGGGGAGGAAGTAGAGAAAATCAGGAGCAAAGCCAAGACTGGGAAGAAGTGAGGGATGAGAGGAAGATCTTTTTTCAGATCTGATAGGTTTTTTCTCATTACCTCACTGTGATTTGATTGGTAATAAGTTAAATTAATTTCCTTCAGTTGAGTCTGTTTTGCCCCTGACAGTAACTGGTGAGCAACCTCTGTGTCCTTGTCTCTACCCTCAAACCTTTCACTGTATTTTCTCTCCTTGCTGCCCAGTTGAGGAAGAGGATTGACAGAGCAGCTTTTGTGGGCACCTGATGTCCAGCCAGGATCAACCTACCACAAATTAGCTCAGTGTTAATCTGCTATTGTAACTAATACCAAGCATCCATTCATTAGCTTTCTTGCACTTGAGTAAGTTGTTTCAGTCTCTCATTTTTCATATCCTGTTATTCAATATGTAAATATCTACAGTTAATGAACTTATGGCACAAATTATGCAGCCTGCAGGAGCTGTGGTTTCACAAACAGCATAATATTCCATTATTAGCAGGTGCAGTTTGTTATTTGATGTTTAAGCACTGTGTCTGATTGCATCCACAAATCATGGATGGAGACATCGAAGTGACATAAACTATGCCTGCGACAAGGGAACTAAACTGAAATGCAACCCCACCACATGCATCATAAGTGAAAGTGCTGCTATCTACTCCATTTAAAACACTGAGCTGTTCATGTCATCCAAATTCAGTCAGGGCAAATTAGAACCAGTCTGCTCTTGCAAAGATTTATTGTTAGTTCATTATCTGCTGCAGTTAGCAAGTGGAGTCTCTTTTCAGCAGTGTTTTACAGAAAAAAATGGATAGGTATAGGCAGAGCAGTGCCCTTTTGCAGAGTGCTCTGTACCAAAAGGCATTGTCTCTAAACAGTGAGGGACTTTCCAGCTGCCTGGGCTTCAGAAGCAAACTGTTCTGTATCTCAACCCCCGTGTCCACTGTATAACAGAGAGGCAATTTAGAAGAGAATTTTGAGGAGGTAGCTCTAGATGAATAGAGTCTGAATTCGGATTTCTGTGTGTATTTTATAGATGTAACTTTCCTGAATGTCTAAGGGAGCCCAGAAATGAATATATTTCCAAGCTGATAAATCCCTGCCTTTGAGAGGAATTTGTAACATTAATAGACTAAGAAGCTGTAGCTGGAAAATGAACCTACCTTAAAAAAAAAAGAAGTGCAACACTTTCTTGGAATATGGAGATGGAGATGATATTAAAAAATACGTAGACAACTAAAAGTGATGAAAAGGCCCTTGAGATGTTGTTGCGGAGGGGAAATTAATCGATGCAAGATGATATCTTTCCAAAATCAATATTGTTTATTGATTTTGCTATTCAGAACTCTCACCACCCCCGACCACTGATTTTAATAATATTTGGGTTCTTACACAGTCATGGAAACATTCTGTGGATAATATCTAGAGCCAGTAAGAACCAGCAAAATATATGAACAATAATTGAACTGGAAGAGGAGATTCCCACAGTCAAATGCCGCTTGCGGTCAATATGCTGCTTGCCCACTAGATGGGCTCAAGGAGCTCCTTCTGTTCTGTGGCAATGGAGAATTACAAAGAGGCATTTAAGCATTTACTCACAAATTATTATTACCTGACTTGCGGGGCTTAGCCACAGTCTAGACCAGGGGTCCTCAAACTTTTTAAACAGGGGGCTGGTTCTCTGTCCCTCAGACACTGTCAGGGGCCAGACTGTAGTTTGTCGGGGGCCGGACTATAGTTTGGTTCCAGCCCAGCAGTGTCGAGGGCCAGACTATAGTTTGGTTCCAGCCCAGTAGCGTTGAGGATCGGACTATAGTTTGGTTCCAGCCCAGTAGTGTCGGTGGTCAGACTATAGTTTTGTTCTAGACCAGTAGTGTCGAGGGCCAGACTATAGTTTGGTTCCAGCCCAGCAGTGTCAAGGGCCAGACTATAGTTTGGTTCCAGCCCAGTAGCGTTGAGGATCGGACTATAGTTTGGTTCCAGCCCAGTAGCGTCGGTGGTCAGACTATAGTTTTGTTCTAGACCAGTAGTGTCGAGGGCCAGACTATAGTTTGGTTCCAGCCCAGCAGTGTCAAGGGCCAGACTATAGTTTGGTTCCAGCCCAGTAGCGTTGAGGATCGGACTATAGTTTGGTTCCAGCCCAGTAGCGTCGGTGGTCAGACTATAGTTTTGTTCTAGACCAGTAGTGTCAAGGGCCAGACTATAGTTTGGTTCCAGCCCAGTCCCAGCGGGTGCTTGGGGGCTGTGGAGGCCGGCGAGTGTATTAAGTGGCAGGAAATGATGGAGGGGTTTAAGGCCAGGCTGGATGAGGCTCTGGGCAGCCTGGTCTAGTGTAGGGTGTCCCTGCCCATGGCAAGGGGGTTGGAACTAGATGATCCTTGTGGTCCCCTCCAACCCTGACTGATTCTATGATTCTATTCTATGATTCTAGGTGGCTGCTTGGTTTCTCCCCCAACACCCAGCAGGGGGAGGGTGGGTTCTCTAAATACCAGTGGGCCAGAATGAGGACCCTGGGGGACCGTATCTGGCCTGCAGGCCATAGTTTGAGGACCTCTGATCTAGCCAGTGCCCAGACGCTTGCAGGGGACTCGTCAAACGTTGAGGCTCAGTTCTTCCCAGCTTCTGGGGAAAGGATGCAGACAAACTCTGACCTGGTCTCTTGGCTCTTCTGGATGATCTGTTATGTCCAGGACTTCTCAGCAGGGCTTTCAGGTGTAGAGGCAGATGTCATGCAGTTTCAGCACGTTGTCACGCTGACCGTGCAGGCTGATCATGTGCAGGCATCCAGGGTCTGCTCCTGGTAACTCATGGCAGTGGAGTTTACCAG
Source organism: Tricholaema leucomelas (assembly GCA_013400475.1). Lineage (NCBI taxonomy): Eukaryota > Metazoa > Chordata > Aves > Piciformes > Lybiidae > Tricholaema lacrymosa > Tricholaema leucomelas. Next base: position 374,623 of record WAAF01006422.1, on the reverse strand, counting down.
GCAAACAATAAGGCAGTTGACAATTGCAGCAGGCAATGGCAGAGCACAGCAGAGAGAGCACGGCAAAAGAGCAGGGAAGCAAAACAGGGAAGCAAAGCAGGTTGTTCACCTGCATATCTCCTTTTATTGATGTGGGCCAAGATTAATTGCCCTTTGGACACAGACAGGATGGCAGTTAGCCAAACCATACCATATTAGGCAAAGCCAGAGGCTCTCTTTTACCTAATTTGAGAAAAGCACAGGCCTTGCACAAGGCAGGCACAAGCTAAGTGTGTGTACCTTGTTTACCAGAAGACCCTGGGCAGGCCAGACTCAGTGGCTACAGGTTCTTTTGTGTCTGTTTCCCATGCTTGCCTCTCTGGTGGAACAGAAAAACATGCCTAGGCAAGGCAGGACAAGTATAAGCCTATTTTGGGCCTATCAGGCCTACCACAACAGATGTTTCTTTTCTTTCAGAAGTGTTGAATAGGATGCTTTTTGCCAAAGAGTGTCCTGTCATTGGTCTTCACAAATCACAAAGTCAAAACCCTTTGAAGGACACCAGGCTCATGGTAAAAAAATAGGCAATAGATTAAAAAAAAAACATGAAGGTTAAATAGGAGATGCCTCCTTTATGTCAAAAGTCACCTTTCCCTTTACAGTAATTGGTCTTAAACTGCAATTATTTTTGAGATGTTGTTTGCCTGCCAGCGGCATCAGGAAGAAGCACAACGCACAAGGCTACAATCACTTAAGGCACAGAGTTTTCATTGCCTGAAGGTGACATGACAGTTTTGCTGCATTGCTCCCTGCTAGTACTGGCTTAATGAGCAGAAATCTAGAGCTGGTTTTTGGGAACAGAAAGACAGAGTGTGTAAAAATGCCAGCAGTACATCTAATGTTCCCAGTTCCAGTTGATGATTTTGGTGTTGAACTTGTTTAAGAAGGTGGCACAGCATTTACAGCATTGTGTAGAACGGCTTAGGCTGGAAAGGACCTTTAGAGATCATCTACTCCTACCTCCCTGCTATGAGCAGGGATGCCCCTCGACTAGACTTGGTTGCTCGAGGCCTCATCCAGCCTGGCCTTAAACACATCCAGGAAGGAGGCATCCACAACCACTCTCCACATCCACTCTCCTACTAAAGAGCTTTTTCCTAAGATCCAGTCTAAACCTGCTCTCCCTCAGCTTCAAGCCATTCCCCCTTGTCCTGTCATTAGACACCCTTATGGAAAGTCACTCTGCAGGTTTCCTGTAGGGTCAGCTATAAGGTCTCCACAGAGTCTTCTCCAGGCTGAACACCCTCAGTTTACGCAGCCTATCCTCAGAGCAGAGGTGTTCCAGCCCTTAGATCATATTTGTGGCCCTCTGAGGGACTCACTCCAGCAGTTCTATGTCCTTCTTATGATGGGGACAGCAGAGCTGGACATATTATCTGAGGTGAGGTCTCACAGGAGCAGTATAAAGGGGCAGAATCACCTCTCCTGACCTACTGGCCACACTCTTCTTGTTTCAGCCCAGGATAGGATTTGCCTTCTAGGCTGCATCAGCACACTGCCAGCTCACGGTGAGCTTCTCATCAATCAGTACACCCAAGTCTTATTTTTCAGAGCAACCCACTCTGCACCCAGCCTGTATTTGTGCATGGGGCTGGCCAAATCCACATACAGGACCTTGAACTTTGACCTATCAGACCTCATGCAGTTTGCACTGCACACTTCTCAACCCTGTCAAGATCCTTCAAGATGGCATTCCTTCCCTCACATGAGTCCATTGGGGCATTCCTTCCCTCACATGAGTCCATTGGGGCATTCCTTCCCTCACATGAGTCCATTGGGGCATTCCTTCCCTCACATGAGTCCATTGGGGCATTCCTTCCCTCAAATGAGGAGTCCATTATGCTTCTGAGCAAATAGTAATGATTTGAAAGTTCTGCAGTGCCACCTCAGTCTAGGGGACTTTTGCACCTTCCCCTGCAGCGTGAAGTGGTGTGGGGCTGCTCTTCCTGGAAGCAGTCCCAGGAGGGAAGCATGAACTTGTAAAGCACAATTGCCTTTCTCACCTGCTTTTGGCACAAGGCCTCCTGACCCTTTCATTGTCCGATGACTTCCTTTGTTCTATCAGGTTATCAGTCATGGAGTGAGTGGAGCACTGGTGCTGGTGCCCTGGATTAGCTCTGTTTTAATTATGGTAAGAGCCTCACAAGCAGAGCTATGCAAATTACCTCAGTGCCCAGACTTTATTGAAAAAGATGTTTCAGTTTATGGCTCTCTGGGCACAAATTAAATGCAGCAATCTCCGCTGCATATTTACGTGTTTGTCTCTAGCTGTCTGAGTGGTAATGAAGTGATGTTGTAAATGAAGTTTAATAAAGCCTGACCTGAGGGGAAAAAAATACTCCTGAGATAGCCACATCAACTGAAGCCTCTGTCAGCCAATTAGTTATGTCCCTCTGTTTGAAGTCTTATCTGCTTCACAACACTTTCTTCTGTGCACAAATATCTTTCTTAGAGGAAGGCTTTTAAAAGCATCTCTAAAAGGTGCCTTTTAGGCTGAACTGTGAAGACCTTTTCTCTTTGTGGTGTAGTGCTTAGAACTTTTCTTAAGTGCAGCTTGTTTCTGATAATAGACTCAAATAGATCATAGAATCAACCAGGCTGGAAGAGACCTCCAAAATCATCCAGGCCAATCTAGCACCCAGCGCACTACAGTCATCTAGACCGCGGCACTAAGTGCTTCATCCAGTCTTTTCTTGAACACCTGCAGGGACGGTGACTCCACCACCTCCCTGGGCAGCCCATTCCAATGCCAATCTCTCTCTCTGCCAACAGCTTCCTCCTAACATCCAGCCTATACTTCCCCCGGCACAACTTGAGACTGTGTCCCCTTGTTCTGTTGCAGGTTGTCTGGGAAAAGAGACCAACCCCACCTGGCTACAGCCTCCCTTCAGGTAGTTGTAGACAGCAGTGAGTTCACCCCTGACCCTCCTCTTCTCCAGGCTGAACAACCCCCAGCTCTTTCATTTATAACAAATAAGGGTGACTCCCCTTTCTAAAGTCTGCACCGTGAAGCACTAATATAAGAAATTTGTGGGGGTTTTGTTTTGTTGTTTGTTTTTTTTTTTTCAAATCCCATCTCTTACACATTTTCAAATCCCAAACTTCCCAACAAGGAGAAAACCTCCACAGTAAAATGTAGATAGAACAAAACTGGGGTTGTTCAGCCTGGAGAAGAGGAGGCTCAGGACTGACCTCATTGATGTCTACAACTATCTGAAGGGAGGTTGTAGCCAGGTGGGGTTGGTCTCTTCTGCCAGGCAACCAGCAACAGAACAAGGGGACGCAATGTCAGGTTGTGCCGGGGGAGGTCTAGGCTGGATGTTAGGAGGAAGTTCTTCACAGAGAGACTGATTTGCATTGGAATGGGCTGCCAGGGAGGTGGTGGAGTCACCATCCCTGCAGATGTTCAAAAAAAGCCTGGATGAGGCACTTAGTGCCATGGTGTAGTTGATTGGACAGGGCTGTGTGCTAGGTTGGCCTGGATGATCTTGGAGGTCTCTTCCAACCTGGCTGATTCTATGATATGATATTCTATTCTATGATAAAACAGAATGAATAAGCTAAGATGGAGGAAGTGAATGTCAGAAAAAGGTCTTATAAAATGTGCTGAATCATTTGCTGTCTCTCTAATGTGTCCAGGCAGTGAACTAGAGCCTCCCAGGAAGGGGCAGTTGTAGAACCGATGTGACTGTGCTACTGTGGATGATGAGGAAGGCAACAGCAGTCCAGGGGAAATAAAGTGGATGTACTGCAGGGCCCCAGGATGAGAAGAACCACTGCAGCTGTTTGCAATGAAGATGGGGAAGAACAAGCCCTTCTGGGCAGCAGCCCATTTAAATCTGAGGCAAACAGAAGAAATTAATTGTACCCTGAAGGTGCCTGTTCCTCTTCACTGCAAACATCTAAACATAGTTCCATAGTTGCCCTGAATCACACCTGTGATGTCTGCTCTGTGAGACTAAGCCTTCAAGCAACTTCTCAGGATCAGTGGGCTTAGAGACATGATAATGCCAGTGTTTTGATACAGCAGCCTGACAGTGTTCAGCAGGGAAAACTGGATCAGATACGTGTTACACACCGTATCTGTAACCTACTACAGATAAGCAGTGGTGTTTGTCCTGCACCCAGGTGCTATCTGTGGACTTACACAAGTGCGTCTGTGGATTGCAGGATCTGCCCAATGCTGGTCAAGTGTAAACCAAACAGCTAACAGAATTGTGTGACAACTCTGAAGTTCAGTTCTAAAACCCCCAAGATTGGTGCTTCTGTAGATTCTTTCCCATTATTTGGCACTTGTGTTCTTCGCTTGTTTCACTGTGAATTGATGAGTGCTTGCTGTGCCAGTTTAGATTTTCATCTTGGCCTGGTTTTTGTTTTTCTTGTGAAAGGAAACAGAATTCATGTATTTTACTAGTGCCAAAGGCACAGTGGAAAAATGATATGGGGAATGTGAGCACATAGGAGTTTGGGGAGAGAGGGAAAAGGATAATGGTGAGAAAGCCTTAAGAAGAAGTTGGTATCAAGATGTGGAGGCACATCCAGTTAAATCATGGCAGAGAAGGAGAGACCCATTCTGACTGTGTAAATCCTCCTACAAAATCTAAGAGACCCCTTCTGACTGTGTAAATCCTCCTACAACAATCTAAGAGACCCCTTCTGACTGTGTAAATCCCCCTACAAAAATCTGAGACCCCTTCTGACTGTGTAAATCCTCCTACAAAAATCTAAGAGACCCCTTCTGACTGTGTAGATCTCCTATAAATATCTAAGCATTAAATCTCTTTAGAAATACAGCACAAGCCTTTAACAATTTGAAGCTAATCTTTTGTATTTATGGAGGATGACTTAACAGAAGGCAGGGAAGGAGAAAGGCAAGGAATTGTTAGTCATTAATATAGATTAGATTCAGCAAACAATTCTAGCTGAGGAAATTGGGAAACATTTTGAAAGTGTTGGAACGTTTCACTTAAACAGATTCAAAATTAAGTACCTGATACTAAAATGCTGTGCTGGTTGATCATAATAAAGTCTGAAAAAAATGCAGGTATCTGTAATTTGTTGTGCTGCAGAGGCTGTCATTAACACAAGTCTGACATTGGAAATGCCTCCATATGCAGGCAGAGAGTGGCCAAGAGAGCCAATGGCATCCTGGCCTGGATTAGGAGCAGTGTGGCCAGTAGGACGAGGGAGGTTATTCTGCCTCTGTACTCAACACTGGGCAAGCCACACCTTGAGTACTGTGTCCAGTTCTGGGCTCCTCAAGTCAAGAGAGATGTTGAGGTGCTGGAACATGTCCAGAGAAGGGCAACAAAGCTGGTGAGGGGCCTGGAACACAAAGCCTATGAGGAGAGGCTGAGGGAGCTGGGGATGTTTAGCCTGGAGAAGAGGAGGCTCAGGGCAGACCTCATTGCTGTCTACAACTACCTGAAGGGAGGTTGTAGCCAGGTGGGGTTGGTCTCTTCTGCCAGGCAACCAGCAACAGAACAAGGGGACACAGTCTCAAGTTGTGCCAGGGGAAGTATAGGCTGGATGTTAGGAGGAAGTTGTTGGCAGAGAGAGTGATTGGCATTGGAATGGGCTGCCCAGGGAGGTGGTGGAGTCACTGTCCTTGGGGGTGTTCAAGAAAAGACTGCATGAGGCACTTAGTGATATGGTCTGGATGAGTGGATAGAGCTGGGTGCTAGGTTGGCCTGGATGATCTTGGAGGTGTCTTCCAACCTGGTTGATTCTGTGGTTCTGTGGCTGTGTGAGGGACTTGCTGAGAGAAAAGTCACGTTGGCTAATACAGGTTTGGACTAGGTGACCTCTGGAAGTCCTTTCCAATCTCTATTATCCTAGGATACTACAAATAAGCAGCTTGTTTAGTTCCTCTAGGTGATTTGTATGCAGAAGTTATAATGAGTTTGCCTGCACATTTGGGGTGTTTGAGTGATTATTAAGTGTGTGAAATTAACTATCAGGCAAATCATAAATTGCTTCTGGTTTGGGGTTTTTTTTTGGCCAAAGCAATTTTTTTCCAATAAGCCTCTAAAAGCAAATGTGAATATTTAATAGAAAATTCATTACATGTAAATATTTTCACCTTCAAAAAGTGATTAATGAGACCTAATGTTGGTTTCATGTTTTACATTGGAAATAAATCATGGAGGAAGCTGCCCAATAAAATAAAGTTAGAGTCATAGAATAGAATCAACCAGATTGGAAGAGATCTCCAAGCTCATCCAGGCCAACCTCACACCCAGCCCTATCCAATCAACTAGACCATGGCACTAAGTGCCTCATCCAGGCTTCTCTTTAACGCCTCCAGGGATGGTGACTCCACCACCTCCCTGGGCAGCCCATTCCAATCCCAAAGTTCAAGTGTGCGATGTGTTTTTGAAGGTCAGAAGTGAACTATTGTACTAAAGAGACCTTTTTTTGGTGCACAGTGCAGTCAGAAATGTTTGCTGTTTTCAGTCATCACTGTATAAATCATTAGCACTTTCAGTTTAAAATTGCAGTGCATAACTGATGCCTTAATGTCAAATGGAATATTTGTAAGTAGAAACAGGTAACTCTGCTTAGAGGTCTTAGCTCTCTGGGGTTTTAGATCTGCAGATAACCAATTTCACACGCTTATACTACCTTCCAGCCCACGGGATGCATCCTTTCTGATTGCCAGCTGAAACTCATGTGATTAGCTATTTTAATTTTCACAGAAATCTTACCCAGATGGGACAAAATTACATTCATGCAATATCTGCTGTTGGGGTTATCATGACACGTTTTATCACTGCTTCAGACCAACCTCCTCCATTCCAATGGTCATGCTGCAGGTATTCCTAATCTTTTTCCCTAGGAAGTAGAGTTCACAGTATCACAGTATCACAGTATCACCAAGGTTGGAAGAGACCTCGTAGGTCATCAAGTCCAACCCATTACCACAGAGCTCAAGGCTAGACCATGGCACCAAGTGCCATGTCCAATCCTGCCTTGAACAGCTCCAGGGACGGCGACTCCACNTCAGCCTCTCCTCGTAGGGCTTGTGCTCGAGGCCTCTCACCAGCCTGGTTGCCCTTCTCTGGACACATTCAAGCATCTCAATGTCCTTCTTAAATTGAGGGGCCCAGAACTGGACACAGTACTCAAGGTGTGGTCTAACCAGTGCAGAGTACAGGGGCAGAATGACCTCCCTGCTCCTGCTGGCCACACCATTCCTGATGCAGGCCAGGATACCATGGGCTCTCTTGGCCACCTGGGCACACTGCTGGCTCATGTTCAGGCAGGTATCGATCAGCACCCCCAGATCCGTTTCTGTCTGGCTGCTCTTCAGCCACTCTGTCCCCAGCCTGCAGCTCTGCATGGGGTTGCTGTGGCCAAAGTGCAGGCCCAACACTTGGACTTATTGAACGCCATCCCCTTGGACTCTGCCCATCTGTCCAAGTTCAAGTCAGAGGATCTCGTTTCCATGGTAGATTTAGTCCATTTAAGTTGCCTTACTGTGAGATCCATCCTGTCCATCACAAGTGAGTTCAAATGACATTAGTTAGAATTACTTGACCCCCTTTCTCACGCTCTTTCTTCTCCCAAAGGAATTTGTGTGTATCATCCACAGGCTGTAAGCTCAGTGTTGCACAGCAAACTTGAGCAATGAGACAGTGTTTGCAATTGGTTTCTATTTAAGTAACCTGCCCTGCTCTTTAAGTTGCCCTCCCACTCACACGTTTTTCTCTGCGTGAAAGGACATTTGCAAACATTTCCCTGTGCTGCTAACTGTTCTGTGCCAGCACTGAGATCCTGTCAGCTGCTGCCAGAAATTAAGTGCTGTAGCAAAGACACCTGCTCTGAGCTGGATTAGATGACACATCTAATGGTGGCAACAGCCAGCCAACTGCCCATATTATAAACTCCACTGGAGCTGAACCTCTCCAAGTGTCTTGCAAAGTAAAGATAAAGCTCTATCCTGTCATCAAAATTTGCCATGAGGTTACCGTCCTTGGAGGTGTTCAAGAAAAGAGTGGATGAGGCACTTAGTGCCATGGTCTGGTTGACTGGATAGGGCTGGGTGCTAGGTTGGCCTGGATGATCTTGGAGGTCTCTTCCAACCTGGTTGATTCTGTTCTGTTCTATTCTACTTTACATTGTAATCATGTTCCCATATCCTTGTATCAGGTTATTCTGTGTTTTAAAGGTTGGTGTCCTCTTACTTATCATAGTTTTATGAACAGCTTCCTAATTATTAGGGCTTTCCTTTTTTACACCATATTTCCATGCCTACTGCTTTTGCTTTGCAGTTTCTTGAAAGTCAAATGCTTCTTAAGATCCTAATTGAAATGTCAGCGTTATATCCCCCATTCTCACTAAACCTGTGACTGAAAGCATTGATGTGAGAGATATTGACACTGTTATTTACTGTATTCTTCCAATCCATGAACGTGAAGGTTAATGCTTGTGAGTATGTAATATTTCCCCTGAAACTGGACATGTATTCACGGTACCTAAGTGATTACCCAGTGGTAATGTATGCACATTCCACAAGTACTGGCAGGGGGTTACTGCTGCTTTTCCCAGTTCTGCAGAATTACCCTTGTGAATTTACATTTACTTTGGTTTTTCAGAGGAAGAATGGCTTAATCAACTAGAATTTGCTGGGTTTTGTTTTTCCCACTTCATTCAGCAGATGGTGAATCAATCTGTGCTCTTAGCATAAAAGAGTTGTTCTCCAAAACAGTGGAACCTGTAGCAGTTACTGTTTACTATTCTCCACTCAAACGTCATAAGGAACTTGATTAGAGATAGAATTGTTACTAGAGAAAGAGGTGCAATCCCAAGCACAAATACAAGTTGGGTGGGAAATGGCTAAGAGCAGCCCCGAAGGAAAGGACCTGGGGGTCTTGGTTGATGGAAAGCTCAACGTGAGCCAGCAGTGTGCACAACTGGCTGTGTGCACAGCCCAGACAGCAACCGTCTGCTGGGCTGCAGCAAGAGCAGCTCGGCCAGAAAGGCAAGAGAGGGGATTCTGCCCCTTTACTCTGCTCTTGTGAGACTGCACCTGGAGTACTGTGTGCAGTTCTGGAGCCCCCAGCACAAGAAGGATGTGGAACTGTCGGAGTGAGTCCAGAGGAGGCCATGAAGATGCTCAGGGGGCTGCAGCAGCTCTGCTATGAGGACAGGCTGAGAGAGTTGGGGATCTGCAGCCTGGAGAAGAGAAGACTTCAAAGAGACCTTGCAGTGGCCTTCCAGCATCTGAAGGGGGGCTTCAGGAAGGCTGGGGAGGGATTATTGACAAGGTCTTGCAGTGACAGGATGAGGAGTAATGGGTTTTAACTGGCAGAGGGGAGATTTAAACTAGATGGTAGGAAAGGGTTCTTTCCAGTGAGGGTGGTGAGACACTGGCACAGGTTGCCCAGGGAGATTGTGGATGCTCCCTCCCTGGAGGTGTTTAAGGCCAGGCTGGATGAGGCCTTGAGCAGCCTGCTCTAGTGGAATGTGTCCCTGCCTATGGCAGGGGGTTGAAACTGGATGATCCTTGAGGTCCCTTCCAACCTAAACCATTCTATGATTCTAAGATTGATTTTTCTCTCATTTCCTGCCTTTTCCTGCATTGTGGCATTAACAGAAATGAGCTTTGTTTTGTCATAGAGTCACAGAATTGGCAGGACTGGAAGGGACCTCAAGGATCATCTAGTTCCATTCCCCCTGCCATGGGCAAGGACACCTCACACTAGATCAGGTTGCTCAGAGTGCCATCCAGCCTGGCCTTGAAGATCTCCAGGGATGGGGCTTCCACCACCTCTCTGGGCAACCTGTCTTCTAGAAACTAAAACACTGTTCCCATTCTGCTTTTTAATTTGCCTTGCAGAGTC
>WAAF01006422.1:321521-363913 GCA_013400475.1 Tricholaema leucomelas | reverse complement strand
AAAGCTGGTGAGGGGCCTGGAACACAAACCCCATGAGGAGAGGCTGAGGGAGCTGGGGTTGTTTAGCCTGGAGAAGAGGAGACTCAGGGCAGACCTCATTGCTGTCTACAACTACCTGAAGGGAGGTTGTAGCCAGGTGGAGTTGGTCTCTTCTCCCAGGCAACCAACAACAGGACAAGGGGAACACAGTCTCAAGTTGTGCCGAGGGAAGTATAGGCTGGATGTTAGGAGGAAGTTGTTGGCAGAGAGAGTGATTGGCATTGGAATGGGCTGCCCAGGGAGGTGGTGGAGTCACTGTCCCTGGGGGTGTTCAAGAAAAGCCTGGATGAGGCACTTAGTGCCATGGTCTGGTTGACTGGATAGAGCTGGGTGCTAGGTTGGACTGGATGATCTTGGAGATCTCTTCTAACCTGATTGATTCTATTGTATTTTATTCTAACCTGCCCTTTCCGTGGTTTCCTTGCCTAGCTGATGACTGTAGCACACCAAATAAGGTGGTTATGCTTTTGGAGTTCTGTAAATGACCCCTGCTTTAATTACTTCCACTCTTTATCTGGTGATACTGGAGAAGACGATGGAGCTTGTTTTTAAACATATTTTTAGCTGATGTGTAGCTCTTTTTTGGGGAGAGAAATGAAATATCTGCAAAAATTTAATGATAAGAGAGCAGTCAGTCATTCCAAAAGGGCAAGTCCCTATGTGGACCTATGATACTGTCTGTGTTTTAGGGTTTGCAGCAATTATACAGTACTGAAGGGGGCTGCCAGTGAAGCTAGAAAGGTTGGGAATGAATTAGTATCTCTGATACAGAGATATGGGCTATAAAATAGCCCATGTGGATTAGCAAATATTGATCTAATATTTACAGGAATTATGCAATATGATTCCCAGCTGCACAAAGGGATTGAAGAGCAGAAAGAAGAAGGAGGGGGGAAATTATTTTGTCAAAAACATTAGGTTGATGGCACTGAACACTGAAACTAATTGTATATTGTGTATTGACTGATAATCTGAATCCTACCATACAAAACTGTTTTGAAGATCAGAGTTTTGTTAACCTCAATACCCCTTGCAGGTGCTGTTCAGTCAGAAAAAAATCAACTTTTCAAGTTCTTGCAGAAGCAAGTTGTTTTTTTCATAAAGAACTCTATCTTAGCACTGAGCATTTTGAAATTTCATGGATTTTCATGTCTAGAAACTTGTTGTTTTCAAGCAAAACTTCTCTAGAAAAGTGTACAGTTCTTCCATAGGAAATGCTCTTTTCTCCAGCCACTTTCATTGTGTAGCCCAGAGGATGTGAAAACTCTGCCCACGGAGATAGTTAGGACTCAATGGGACAAGCATCTGAGCAATCTGATCTAACTTGGCCCTGCTTTAGCAAGAGAGACCTAGGTGATACCATACCTAGAGGGACCTTCCAACCTAAACTGGTCTGTGATTCCCTAGTTCTGGCAAGTCTCTTGCCACGCTAGGTTTGCACTGATCTGATGATGGCTGAGAATGTTATTACTGACTAGAAGAAAATCTGTTTTGCTTTTTATTGTTCCTTTAGAAATTACAGAATCACAGGATGTCAGGGGCTGGAAGGGACCTCAAAAGATCATCTAATCCAACTCCCCTGCTAAAGCAGGATCATCTATACCAGGTCACCTTGAAACAACGTATCTACATGAACCTTGTTGCGCTGGCAATTATCATATGGTGATAAGTCTGTAGGTGCTGGTGCCACAGGTCAATTCCAAACACTGATTTCATTTTTGTGTTTACAAAGTGGTTGACCTCATTGTCTGCCCCCTTGATTCCCTTTGGTTTTCTTCCTTCATCATACAGACATGGCTTCCTCACTAGCAGATTGCTCATGTCAATAGTTGTCTTATTGAAATTTCCGAGGGAATAATGCTACATGGATTTTTGTTTGTGTGTTCCCATCATGTGACACTGAGTTTACTTCTCCCAATGGTTTAATGAGCCAAGCCTCAAAAGTCAATTACAGCAGAATGTTCCTCCCTTTCTCATTTAGAAGTGGGAGGATGCTCTGTCTAAATACGAATCTACTAAGGGGAGTACACTACAGTGTTCTTGTAACTAAGATGCTGCTCTGTTCAGAATCATAGAATCAACCAGGTAGGAACTGGACATTAGGAAACTTTTTTTCCAGCAAGAGTGATCAGGCACTCAGGAATGAGCTGCCCAGGGAGGTGGTGGAGTCACCAACCCTAGATGTGTTTAAAAGTCATTTGGCTATGGTGCTTGGGGATATCACAGGGTTGGAAGGCACCCAAGGAGGTCATTGAGTCCAACCCTCCTGCCAGAGCAGGATCATACAATCTAGCACAGATCACAGAGGATCTGTGAATATAGTTTAAGGGTGAACTTTATAGAGCAGGAATATCAGTTGGACTTGATGATCCTGGTTTTTTTTTTTCCACCAGAATGTTCTTGTGATTCTGTGTAGGCCATTTTAGGAGAATTTAATTGATTTTCATGAGAAACCAGAAGGAAAATGAGTTAACAAAATACAGCCAAAACTGCACATGCTTGAGGAAGAGTCACGAAGCAGAAGGGGTCAGACAAGACCAGAAAGATAAATATTGAGCCTTGTACACAGTTTCTTTCTTTTTCCCTTGAAAAAATAAGCCCTGGTGGCTGTTTTGTTTCTCTTTTGCAGTCATCTCTAACAAACAGTGACATCATCTTTGTGAAGCTGCATGCCCCTTGGGAGGTCCTGGGCAAATATGCTGAACTAATGAATGTAAGAATGCCTTTCAGGTAGGTGTAGTTGTATTTCATCTGAGCCTCCAAAGTCACACTGTACTGTAAAGCTAACGTAGTAGTAACACCAAAATGCACAAGGAAAAGCTCTTCTATAAAGACACCACACAGCTTTAGAGAATATAAATGGATACCTTAGATACCATGTTCATTGCTCTTTCTTGTTTAATGCCTGCAATGTCAGTACAATACTGGTTTGAAATTAAGGTGAGCTGTAGAAGTGCAGCTGTTTTCATGGGGTATTCTATCCTTAGGCCCTTTAACCCCTTCAATGCTGGAGCCCCCTGCATACTTGTGCGCTGCTGTTTTTTAAATGGACATTTCATTGAAATCAATGGGAGGTCAAGAAGATCCAGGTACGTAAGGCAGCACAGAAGGTGCATGTCTGTTGGACGTATCTGGTATGTTCAGCACCTGCAAATTGCTTGTATAATGTGTAGTTATGGAAATACAGACTAGAAATAAGTATCCTCTCTCATAAGAGAAGTGGCTGAATGACATTTCAGACTATAACTGCCTTTCCCCCCCACCTCCCCTGTGGAGAAAATAAGGACCCTTCATCAAATCATACTGATAACCAAATTTGTTCCACATTGTCATTCAGATTATTTTTGTCACTTATTTAATAGTGTTTGCATGTTCAGCTGTGAAATCTTCTGTGTAGAATACTTACTTTACTCTGCTGGTTATCAGAACTGTTAAAATAGCATAAAGATTGCTGCTGGAACTGACCAAAAACCATGAACTGAGAGGTCTTGATTCTTCTTTCAATTAGCAGGGTTTATAGCTGTGTAACTCCATTGATTTTAATGGAATAACTTCTGAGCAAGAAAAGGATCAGATCCAGAATGTGGAACTACAGAGCTGGCATCCTTTTTAGGATCTCTTCTGTCTTCTTCTTACTTAAGGATGCAAAATGCCTCTGGTGTGAAACAAGCTCTAGCAGTTCAGAACTTGCTCGGGAAAATGGATATGAATTAAGGACAAAAATTGCAGACTTATGCTGTATGTATCATGTGTTTGATTTTCACAGCAAATCTTCAACTGTTCCTTCTTGGGCTGTAGTACTAAAGAGAAAACCAGAAAAGTTATCACAAGTCATGGCAATACATCATATTCCTTTTTAAAAGTCTTCTACTCATAAAAACAGTGGAGTGGAACATAACTGTTCCTCCTTTGACTTTTGTGGCATTTCTCAAGATGAACTTGCTCTAGTGGGAGGATAAGGTATTAAGAAATACAGCCAACCCTCAGATTTTAGTCACTGTGAGAAGCTTGTTCTTTCCTGATCTCTGAAGTCCCTTCTTTGAAATCCATTTCTCAGCAGATAGCAAAGTAGATGTCATGCAGATTATATGGAAAGCACCAAAACTACTAAGAGTTCCCTCAGGACCCCTGCTCCGTTCCTTCCACAGCCACAGAGGGAATCATTACAGTATTATTAAAAGGAAATCACAGTGAGTTACTAATATCTGCTGGCCAGGCTCTGAAATTTTAAGAGCAGCATTACTGTTCACCATTTAAAACCAAGGACCAGCTGGTCCACTGTCCACTAATCTAGGCTGCTTCTTTCCACATGCTCTTAGAAACATAGAATAGAATCACAGAATCAGTCAGGATTGGAAGGGACCACAAGGATCATCCAGTTCCAACCACCTGTGCCATGGCCAGGGACACCCTACCCTAGATCAGGCTATCCAGACCCCCATCCAGCCTGGCCTTAAACACCTCCAGGGATGGGTCCTCAACCACCTCCCTGACCAACCCATTCCAGGCTCTCACAACTCTCATGCTCAAAAACTTCCTCCTCACATCCATCCTGAATCTCCTCACCTCCAGCTTTGCTCCATTCCCCCTAGTCCTGTCACTCCCTGAGAGCCTAAAAAGTCCCTCCTCAGCTTTTTTGGAGGCCTCCTTAAGATCCTGGAAGGCAACAAGAAGGTCACCTGGGAGCCTCCTCTTCTCTAGACTGAACAGCCCCAACTCTTTCAGTCTGTCCTCATAGCAGAGCTGCTCCAGCCCTCTGAACATCCTCGTGGCTCTTGTCTAACCTCTTGTTTTAACAGCTGCTAATGGCCTATAGCTCCCAATATTTTAAGTTGGAATTGCTCAAACCCACCCATCATTAAATAAAATGCTTGTTGTTTCAAAGCAGGAGTGCCAGAACACTGGATGCCTCTGAATATTTAAAGCAAAATCAACAACTGGATGGAATATTCAGAAACACTTAGCTTTGACACTTCTCTGCTCCTGAGTAGAGTGAGATAAAGCAAACTGTCTTGTGGAGGAGTTGGCCAATGGAGGCTGATAAACACGCAGAGGTTTTGAAGGTTTCACTTCACCAGTGCAATAGTGACAAAACCTCACATTGAAATATTGTGCATTATTTAAATTCTAAGTGATGAAAATTAACCTGGAAGAGTAAGTTATTTTTTTTCCTATGGTTTATAAAGCATCAGTACTGTCTTACTTTAGAAGTGTCCCAAACAGATGTCCCTAAGTATCCATACTTAGAGAGAATGGTTACAGTTCAAGGATAGCTCTTTAATCATATTCTCTCAAAAACAGGAGATTTGGAGTCTCTGAGTTCCTGTAGACCCTTCTGTGTTTATAAAAAGCTAAACTGTGATAGGTACCAAAATCCTCCTTATGCAGGGAAAACAATATTTGTCTCTCTGAAGTGAAAGTATCCTCTTAACTGGCTGTGAACAGACTGTCACAGCCACCACCTATGGAATTCTTAGCAACGTGGCCACCAAAAGATGGGTCACTAGGCAGGGCCAGAATCACAGCAGCTACAACTGTTGGGCTTTTTCTCTACACTCTCACCCTTTAGGGTAAAGCAGCTGTTAAGGGAAGGTCAAAATGAGCACTGACATTGGAATTTATTCAGTGAGCTGCTTTTTTAAAAGAGGATGAATCTTAGCTCAGTGGAACAAACTGCATTTTGGATAGCACTGACTTAGCAGTCTGTGCTTGCTTCCAAAGCACTGACAGCATTCCCACAGTGTATTTATTGGACACAAAATTCAGAATGCATGTGGCCTAAGCCCTTGATTTTCCAGAAGTGGTTTGGTTCAGCGTTAACACGATGGAACCTCTCAGAATAAATAGAGTTCATTTTGATTTAGCAATGGCCTTCGGCACATGACAAAGTCAGCCTCTGGAGGAGGTAACCAGAGTTCAGGCAGGCACTCGAGTCTTGCAGTAAGCAGTATCAGTCCCAAAGCCACCCCCAAAAGCCCTCAGATTTCCTTACCTTTCATGAAGATGTCATCTCTCTTCTGAAGGCAGTGGGTCAAACCTTGACAGCTGTGGCGCTATAGGCACATATGAGAACAAGAACCACCAGCTCCAGAGTGGGATGGGAGGTGGGCTCCTGGTCCTGGACCTACACAGAGTGGTTAGATCCTGTAAGGGCTGGTCAGGAACAGGCTGAGAGTGTGGCCAGCATGTGTTTGCTCGTGCACCCTTGTCTGCTCACTTGTTCCCCCTGTGTGCCCACACACAGCTTATTGCACTGACAACAGAAAGCAACTCTGCCTGTACAAGAGGCAGAGGAGTTGCTGTCTACTTGGGGGGGAGGTGGGATGCTGAGCACATACTCATTTGCTTGTGTAGCCTATATTCTGTTTCAAGGGATGTTTCCCCAACAGCAAGCAGTGGTTCCCTTTGGTACTGCATGTGTTATAGCATACTGTAGCATCAAGTACTGCTTCCCTGGCTTTTCTGAGTGATGCCCTCATGTGCTTCACCAAATGAAGCTTTAATAATACAGCACTGGATGTGAGATTATTTATCTATGCTTGTATCAGCCCTGTAGAATCCCTGTAACAGTTTTTGAACTTCTTTGAAGTAGAAACATCTTTGAGTCCCTGTCTTTCACACATGAAAAGGAGAAGACAGTTTAAAAATTGTGATCTTCTTGCAATCCAAATGCCACCAGAGATTGTGTGGCTTCCTGTGACAGTTCAGTTGTGGTGGTTTGTGGGGTCCCAGGTTTCCTTAAGAAGACCACAGAGACAAGTCCGTCCCAAGGGACATCAGTTAATCTCTTTTTTAGTCTCTTCCTCCACCTCTTACAGGCTTCTGTCTTCAATCTCCTTTCCTTCCTTGCTAGTTCATACTGTAACTGACGATGGGTTTTCTTCTCGACTGGCTTCATTTTTGCTGTTCTTCCAGGAGAAAAATCTATTACCTGCACCGCCGATACAAGTTCATGAATAGGTGAGTACAAGTCTCGTGCCAGCCTGCTGCCTGTCCCTTTGGATCCAAATATATTGGTTAAGGTCGAGCTGGAAGGAAAACTTTATTAGCTGTGTTTGTAAGAAGAGTGGGAGGAGTGCTTACACTCTAGGACATCTGCAAAAACAAACACAGAAGCTGTATTTTTAAGGCACCTGAAATGTGAAAGAATCATAGCATTGTTTTGGTGGGCAAAGACCTCTAAGATCATCCAGCCCAACCATTAACCTAACACCACCGTGGCTGTCAAACCACATCTCAAAAGTGCCATACCCACACATTTCTTGAACACCTCCAGGGATGGCAACTCCACCACCTCCCTGGGCAGCCTGTTCTAATCCATGGCTGCTCTTTCAGTAAACAAATTTTTCATCATATCCAACCCTAAACCTCTCCTGGCACAATTTCAGGTCATTTCCTCTTGTTCTATCACCTGACACTAGGAAGAAGAGATCAACACCTACCTAATTCCACCTTGCTTTCAGGTAGCTGTAGAGAGCTATGAGGTCTTCTCTCACCCTCCTCTTCTCCAGACTAAACAACTCCAGTTGCCTCAGATGCTCCTCATAAGCCTTCTATTCTAGGCCCTTCACCAGCTTCATTTCCCTTCTCTGGACATGCTCCAGCATTTTAATGTCCTTCTTGTAGTGAGTGGCCCAAAACTGAAGACAATATTCAAGTTGCAGCCTCGCCAGCACCAAGTACAGGAGCACAATCACTTCCCTACTCCTGCTGGTCACACTGTTGCTGACACAGGGCAGGACATCAGTGTTGTCTTTTTTAGTTATAAGGAAGTATTTTTCAATTGATGAAGCCTTTTAAAGAAGGATAAATATGTTAGTGCAGACACTATCTCTCTGTTTTCAAGTAGCTCAATAGGGAGGTTCTTGGGGTTAAAATACCACAGTTACAGCTTTATTTTGTTTTCAGTTTCATGCACCTTAGTTACTTCTAATAGTGATGGCATTATTTATTTATTGCTTCCTCTGTGGGGAGCCTGAGTGCTTTATTGGTAGACAGGAAGGCAATGAACCAAGTTCATCTCTTGTGTAACATTATTGAGCTTGAGAGATAAGCACACTTCAAGAATCTTTGAAAGTCTTTCACTCAATTATTAAACATCTTCAAGGTGATGTTTGATGCCTGTTTTATGGCTGACAATGCAATGAAAAACTTAGAGTGCTGCAGTTTGTCTTTTCTTTGTGATACTTTGGACAATTACATGAAATTCCAGTATCTGAAGGGAGCCTACAGGAAGGCTGGGGAGGGACTATTGACAAGGTCTGGTAATGTCAGGACGAGAGGTAATGGGTTTAAGCTGGAGGAGGGGAGATTTAGACTGGATGTTAGGAGGAAGTTCTTTACAGTGAGGGTGGTGAGACACTGGCACAGGTTGCCCAGGGAGGTTGTGGATGCTTCCTCCCTGGAGGCGTTTAAAGCCAGGCTGGATGAGGCCTTGAGCAAGCTGCTCTAGTGGGAGGTGTCCCTGCCTATGGCAGGGGGTTGGAGCTGGATGATCCTTGAGCTCCCTCCCAACATAAACCATTCTATGATTCTATGATTCTAAAACGTCTCCAAAAAGCCTAAAAATTATATAGGTCTAGCAAAGACCAGATCATGTGTTGGCATTTAATGCCACACTGCTGTTGACACAGTCTTCATAGGTTTCTAGCATTTGATTTGTTATGTCACTCTGAGGCCAGTGGATAGATTCCCAGGAACCTCTAAGAGCCAAGAATTAACTTGACCAAAATGTGAAGTTTGGAGCAAACAGTGCTGTTGACACAGTTTTCATAGGTTTCTAGCATTGATTTGTTATGTCACTCTGAGGCCAGTGGACAGATTCCCAGGAACCTCTGAGAGCCAAGAATTAACCTTACCAAAATGTGCAATTTGGAGCAAACAGCTGTATCATGATGCAGGTAATTTGGGTAGATGAACACCTATGGGAAAATATATCACATATCATCACTCTGCTCTATGACCATATTAAAAAGCAGCTTTGTGTATTGCATTCCATCACAATGTGCTGGTGACTTGAGAGTATCAGCATGGATCTCACATTATGGTAGTTGCTTCTTTGTACTAGTAAGCTCTAAAAGGACACTTGGTGGAGTTAAGGCGTTTTTACCTAGTGAGCACAGGCTAATAGACTCACACAGCTCTTCCAAAGAAATTAGTCATTTTACTTTTCCAAGGAGATAACCAGGGAATGCTTTCCCTGGGGATGGATGTGTTGTATGTTCTCAGCCTTGCAGATAGGGTTTGAACTTCCTCAGACCCATTTACTAGCAGGCTCACTGAGCCTTGGGAATGGCAAACCAGTCAAATTCTGGGTACAGTCAGTGAGAAACCAGCATGAATAATGCGTTGCTCTCGAGTGGGGAAAGCACTCTGTGCCTACCTGCGTGTGTGTGTGGTGTGATAAACCTGCAGCAGGCATATCTCAAATGTGCACATTGACTTCCAGGATGAATGAGAAAGGATTGCAGATTAGCAAGGGTGTTAATAGCTTAGAGAATTCAACAATGATTTTAGCTAACAAATAAACAAGGAATGGAATATTTGGACCTTTCTGCCTGATTCTTTTTCCCTTTTCCTTAAGGAGACACTAAGCCTGATGAATACACAGTAATGCAGAGATTGTGGCCTTTGCAGAGGAAAACCTGGAAGCCACCAGTCAGGGAATTTCCCTACAGAGGACTTTTTTTTTCTTTATCAAGTCTATTTCAAGGCTCTCAGCCTGGATGCTGCAATTGGAGAGCTGCAGCTGATCAGGCCCTTTGCAGCCCTGAGGTCTGATATCTTGCTTGCCCTCAGGCATAAATGTTTGCAAACTCCCTCCTCCTATGCTCTGAACTGCTGGGACAGTGCACACGCTGCCCACGAAGAGTGTATGGTAGATTTAGTGTAAGTCTTATGTTATATTCACATATACACTGAAACAAGCATGTTGAAATGTGCCTAGGTCCAACAATTAGCATTAGCTTTCTTATCCAAGATACTTGATACTTGGGCGTGGATTGCTCTTCCTCAGGGTGACTGTGGAGAGCTCACAGAGTTACTGCACTAACTTCTGTCAAAGTAACAAAACAGCTACATTTCAAGTCCTTGAACTTCATCCAGAACTGAATTTAAAGTTCAAAGGATGTCAATTCATCCCCTTTAGCTTCACTCCTGGACAGATTCATCCAATGGCTGAAGTATGTGCATAGTCCATAATTTATGGTCTATGGTTTCTGCTGTCAGAGGTCACTGATTAGTACCTGAAGGTGTTAGGAGCTTTTGAGAGAGTAGGGCTCGTTGTGCCAGACATAGCTCATCTTTCTTATGTGTCTCTCATTATAACATGGGTTTGGAGTTGAATTTGGTTTAGATTTTCCTCTCCAATCAGCTGTGTCTTCCTTTTTCATTCATTTCTGTGTGCATCTTTGCACGAGTGCACTTGCAGTTAGATCTGCCCTTTTCCCAGCTTGAGCTTAGTTTACTTCCACCTCCTAAGCATAAGAATCTGTGTAGCAGTCACCTGCTGATGCACACACTGAGCATTCTGGTTTCTTGGTCATCATAGTATTTCAAGAGACTACAATTCAACCAAATGAACAAAGCAACACAGTTTTTTATAGCATCAATTGTGAGGTAAGGATCCACATGGAGTGCAGGGATTGCTGGGATTTAGCTGCCAAAGCTTTCTGTCACAGTCTTTGCTGTTCTAATGTTGATACATCCAAAGTCTAATATGTTAATTAAGCCTGAAAAATCAAACTAACTGAAAAGCTACACAAAGCTGTAGAGAGTTGCCAAAAGCATGCTGGGCTTGATAAGATTTACAGTGGCACATACTACCAGCATTGCTTTTCTGCTGAAACAAAATAAGATGCTCCTCTGCTGAAAGCTGATTGGTATCAATTAAGTTCAGTGTGTATAATCTGGTCTACCTTGAGAAAGTCAAAACACATGGCATCTATTCTAGTACTGAATATGAAGTGGCCTGGTTTGCCAGCATGTGCTCCTTGTAAGTGCTCTGTAGTGTAATGAAAAAACACTGTCTCAAACACTCACACTTTCCCTGTGCTGCAGGATCGAGAAACAAATAAGCAGGTTTCGAGGATGGTTGCCTAGAAAGCCAATGAAACTGGACAAGGAGACACTGCCAGATCTGGAGGAGAATGACTGCTATACTGCTCCATTCAGCCAACAAAGAATCCATCAGTGAGTATTTTCTTACATCTTAATTTCAAGCAGGAAGCTACTTCTTCTGGACTGATATTGGACAAAATTGATTTCTTGGTTCATGTCCTAAATTCCAGTGCTTTCAGATTAATTCTTTGTCACAAAATGCGAGAGATACTGAGTACTGAGAAAGTGTTCAGTCTCTCTACATTCTTAATACTTAAAGGTCCAGCTCAAAGCTCAAGGACATCAATGAGGAAATGCCTTTTAATTCAGTGGAATTTCAGTTACATCCCTGAAGTGGTCAAATGGCTAATTCTCTTTCAAGTCAGAATTGCAGTTGTTCTTTATCTGTTAAAGATGTGATTAAAACTTCACAATCAAAATTAGTCATTCTAACAGTGGTGGTCAAAATAAACTGATACTGCATTTAATTTCTAGTTACAACTAGAACAAACAGAGCTCTAAAGAAAGAAGAGGATGCAATTTTTGGTTGTATTTCTCTGGTTTTTGATTTTATGGAAGCAGAAAAGCTTCCAAATTGCCAGTGTTAAGACCTGCTGGTGACTGTTGGCTGAGCATACCAATGGCACTGGTGTTGCACTAATTTCATAGAGAAATCATTTGAGTACTCAAAGCCTTTATTGACTTGCAAAATGGACAATAGAAAAAGCCCCACCTGATTCTCAGATCCCATGTTGAATTTTAGGACTGTCAGATTTTGGAGAAAGAAGATGTCTTCTGGGCAGTTGGGATGGTTTTGATAAGGGAAAAAAGGTAACTGAGAACAAAGTCGCCCCTTTACTCTGCTCTCATGAGACCCCCACCTGGAGTGCTGTGTACAATTCTGGAGCCCCCAACACAAGAGTCCAAAGGAGGCCATGAAGATGCTCAAGGGGGCTGCAGCAGCTCTGCTATGAAGACAGGCTACAAGGGTTGGGGCTCTTCAGCCTGGAGAAGAATTCCAGTAGACCTTGTAATAGCCTTCCAGTATCTGAAGGGGGCCCCCAGGAAGGCTGGGGAGTGACTATTTACAAGGTCTTGCAGTGACAGGATGAGGAGTAATGGGTTTAAACTGGCCGAGGGGAGATTTAAACTGGCTTTTAGGAAAGGGTTCTTTTAAGGTGAGGGTCTTGAGACACTGGCACAGGTTGCCCAGGGAGATTGTGGATGCTCCCTCCCTGGAGCTGTTCAAAGCTAGGTCAGATGAGGCCTTGAGTGACCTGTTCTAGTGGGAGATGTCCCTGCCTATGTTGGGGGGTTGGAACTAGATGATCCTTGAGGTCCTTTCCAACCTAAACCATTCTCTGATTCTAAGATTGATTTTTCTCTCATTTTCTGCCTTTGTGGTATTTCCTGCATTGTGGTATTAACAGAAACAAGCTTTGTTTTGTCTGAATCACAGAATTGGCAGGACTGGAAGGGACCTCAAGGATCATCTAGTTCCATTCCCCCTGCCATGGGCAAGGACACCTCACACTAGATCAGGTTGCTCAGAGTGCCATCCAGCCTGGCCTTGAAGACCTCTAGGGATGGGGCTTCCACCACCTCCCTGAGCAGCCTGTCTTCTAGAAACTAAAACACTGTTCCCATTCTGCTTTTTAATTTGCCTTGCAGAGTCTTGCTAAAGTAGGCAAAGTAGAAACAGTACCAGCCAGGATAGAAATGGAAAACACAGAATTAGAGGCAGCTCACAGTCTAAAAAATCAGAGGTTGTGTGCAGGCAGAAACCAAACATGCCTTGCTCTTAAAAGCTTCACTTTAAAGAAACAATTTTTCAGGGATTGAATTTGTCAGCTGTAATTAGGATGAATAAAATAGACCTTCTCTGCCATCAGTAGCATCTTTCCAAAGACAGGAGAAAAACAAAGAAGAAAATGCAAGAATCCCATTTGTAAGATGTTCCTTTAACTTTTGCAGCATGACTTCTGGTTTTCTTCTCAAGGCATTACAGCCCACCTTGTGCCACAAATTGTCAGTACAAGAGAAGCCCAAAACTCATTTCCTGAGTAATAGAAAATCTCCTTTTGGAGGAAAGATTCTCTGCCTGGCTGAGGCAATCAGGTTTTTTTGGAATTGTGTGGAATGCAAAATGATCATTTTCAAGATAAGACTCCTGAAACAGACTCCTGAGAGTATCTCTTCAGCCACAGCTTGGGAAAGGCTTTATTTATGCCAAAGAATTTCTTCTGGAAATTAACAGTTACAATTTTCACAGTTCACAATAAGTGAGAAATGTTTTCCCTCAGGCATAATAATAATTAGTTCTCTTTTTCTTTACTACACCTTAGTTACTTTATGTAGTGAGCTGGTAGTCAGTTGGGAATAGTAACAGTAGCAATTAGCTCCAATTTCTTAGATAGCCATATACTGCCTGAAAAATGCTTTCAGTTGCCATTTAGAGATTTCAAACTTTATATCAGGACCTATTCCTCCCCCCCTCTTTTTTCCCCTTCCAAAGGCAATAGAATCATAGAATCAAGCAGCTTGGAAGAGACCTCCAAGATCATCCAGTCCAGCCTACCACCCAGCCCTAGCCAGTCAACTAGGCCATGGCACTAAGTGCCTCATCCAAGCTTGCTTGAACACCTCCAGGGACGGCAACTCCACCACCTCCCTGGGCAGCCCATTCCAATGCCAATCACTCTCTCTGCCAACAACTTCCTTCTAACATCCAGCCTAGACCTCCCCTGGCACAACTTGAGACTGTATCCCCTTGTCCTGCTGCTGGNTCCTACTGGCCACACTGTTCCTGATCCAGGTCAGGATGCCATTGACTCTCCTGGCCACCTGGGCACACTGCTGGCTCATCTTCAGCTGCTATCTACCGGCACGTTCAGGTCCCTTTCTTCCTGGCTGCTCTCAGCCACTCTGTCCCCAGCCTGTAGCACTGCTTGGGGTTGTTGTGGCCAAAGTGCAGAACCCTGCCATTGGCCGTGTTAAATCTCATCCCATTGGCCTCTGCCCACCCATGCAGCTTATCAAGGTCCCTCTGCAGGGCTCTCCTACCTTCCAACAGCTCCACACCTGCTCCTAGCTTGGTGTCAAATTTATTTTGTACAACCTCAAAAATTACCAGGGAGAATATACAAACAAGAAGTCATTGGCAGCTTGTTCCTGCTTGAATTCACTTTAATGTGAGGGCCTTCTTTAGACAACAGTTAGCTTTGCTGTGCCTCCTTATCCTTGGGAAGATGGTTTGTAATCTCCAGTTCAGAGTCTAATTATGGAAGCTACAAATAAAATTTGAATGCAATTAACCTTCACCAACTCTCTATGTGGCTTACAGTAAGAGTGTAAGAGCAATATTTCCACAATGACACTTTTTAAAGGGACTTTAATTAAGGATCAACTCTGGAACCTTTCCTGCCAGAAGTGCTCTCATTATCTTCATTGGGATTTTATTTCTGAATGAGGAGAGTGCACACAACTAAGACTTAGAGAACCAGGCTGATGGTTATAACTGTTGTGGAACAAATCACTGTCTTTGACATCAACCTAGACATTAACTTTGTGGATAATAAAAGTAATAGTGTGTTAATCCTTACTTCTTTTTCATCTTAAAAATGAGGGGACAAGGTCATCAAAACCTTCAATAATCTGTCTCCTAAATAAAGCCTAAACCCTTACTGAGCCTGAAAAGAAGATGTATTGCTCTTATGAATATTCAAGCCTTTATGCATAGTGAGATTCTAACAAGGGCAGCAGAAAGAGAACAGCTGAAGGAACTGTTCCACTTGAAAGCAACAAGGGTTAAAAAGCTTTCTAGCAAACCTCTTTGCCTTATGCAGTTTAGAGCTCAGTAATATCTGATGAATGTTTATCTACACCTCGTTTGAAATGTCTTCAGGTCTGGCCTCTGTGAATTGAAATGTTAAAGGTGAGATTCTCCATAGACTGAGAAAGTCTTTTTCTCACTTCCTCATTGGATGTTGTAGACTATGAAATAGCCTCAATGGCCATTCTGTGAATATGGATTCACTACCCACCAAAATTTTGGAGGAAGAAATGCTCTTAAAGCATGAGAGGAGAAAGGTAGTAGTACCAAGGGCTAAGCCTTCCACTGAACTGCATGGTTTGCACCTTATAAGAGCAAGTCCTGTGATTTTGGAGCTAAATTGACATCTCTCTGACATTGTCCTCATTTATGTCAACCTCTAACTGAGCTGTTGTAACACATAACTACAACTAGTTGATATATTCTCAACCTTTCAATGCCTCCCACTCATGTCTCTCTATCTTTGATTCCTGTGCCAGAGCCTCCTGCACCTTTGGTTATGGCGATAGTGCTCTTTATGGGGCTGCTGTACAAATAACTTCACAGAAATTATCTATTTGGGGAAAAAAAAATCCTGTGATTTTCTGTGTTTAAAAAATAGATGAGGACTATTTTGAAACTTTACCATAGGAAATTCAGTCCCAAAGCAATGATGTTGCTAGGGGTAGTCCAGGACATCCAGAGGACTTATTTTAGCACTCCTTTTCACCTTTGATGAACTCTAGCATTTCTCCTACTCCCATGTCTCCATGACTAATGTTGAAAAACACTGAGGGACATGTTCCCAGCCTTCTCTAGTCATGCTGAGTTCTACCTTTCTACTTTTAGGCAGGATGTTGGGAAAATATTCTTTGCAGAAAGAGTGATTGGCATTGGAATGGGCTGCCCAGGGAAGTGGTGGAGCCGCTGTCCTTGAAAGTGTTTGAAAAGAGACTGGATGTGACACTCAGTGCCATGGTTTAGTTGACTAAATGCTGTTAGGCAATAGGTTGGACTTGGTGATCTCAAAGCTCTTTACCAATCTGGTTAATTCTGTGATTCTCTTCTCTCCCACTCCTGCTCTCAAATGCCTTTTGCTGGCTCAAGGAAGGGCAGGACAGAACATCCTCTGTTTTAGGACTGCTTTCAGATAGGGGGTAGGCAGAATTCTTCATGGCAGTTATTAAACTAAGGTGTTGTCTGTTTCACAGACATGTGGTTGTCCTTCTCAGAAGCTGTAACAACACAATTGTTAATTTTACAAATGAATGCAAATGACTGAGCATTTAGTTTCCTCAGTATATGCACAGCATTTTTAACCAGAACCTCTGCCTACTTGTCTGTTTATTCCAGTGTATACCTTTCACAGTCCATCCTGAAGCCCTGCACACTTCAAGAAGCTACAGGAATTCTTTAGCAGTGGTTAACTGATGAGTTGAAACAGTATTTATTGTCTGCTTTTTCCCAGTAATTATGATGATAAAACATCTTGTTTTCCTTGAGCATGCATATTTGGATTGAGAAATCTATGTCATAGAATCATAGAATCAACCAGGTTGGAAGAGACCTTCAAAATCATCCAGTCCAACCTAGTGCCAAGCCCTATCCAGCCAAGCAGACCACATCACCAAGTGCCTCATCCAAGCTTTGCTTGAAACCTCCAGGAGGGCAACTCCACCACCTCCCTGGGCAGCCCATTCCAATGCCCATCACTCTCTCTGCCAACAACTCCCCTGGCACAACTTGAGGCTGTGTCCCCTTGTTCTGTTGCTGGTTGCTTGGGAGAAGAGACCAACCCCACCTGGCTACAGCCTCCCTTCAGGTAGTTGTAGACAGCAATGAGGTCCCCCCTGAGCCTCCTCTCCTCCAGGCTAAACATCCCCAGCTCCCTCAGCCTCTCCTCATAGGGTTTGTGTTCCAGGACTCTCACCAGCCTTGTTGCCCTTCTCTGGACACATTTCAGCACCACAACATCTCCCTTGAATTGAGGGGCTCAGAACTGGGCACAGTACTCAAGGCGTGGCCTGCCCAGTGTTGAGTACAGGAGCAGAATAGCCTCTCTTGTCCTACAGGCCACACTGTTCCTGATGTCCATTTAATAAATACCATTTATTTTGTAGTTTAGGGGGAGGATTAAAATCAGTTTCCTGGACTCATGACAATTCTGCCTAAACTGCTGAGTCTGCACTCATACATAACCTCAAAAGTAGCTTCTGAGAGCTAATTTTCTACTCTGATTTAGCTCCTGAGAGAAAATATAGGAGTGTATAATATTTTCCACTTCTAACATAGCATTTGATATTTCAGTGAGAGTGGTTTACCAAGTAGATGTTTCCATCTGACCTCTGAGGGTAAACAGCCTGAAACAGCAATCAGATGTGAACTTCTACAGCTGCACTTAGAAATCTTCTGCCTTTGCAAAATTTTGTGCAAGCACTTTGTAGCTTGAAATGGGTTATATAAAAGTGATGCTTATCATAATGAATGCTTAAATATATTTGATCTTTCTCCACACTTCCCCATGTAATTCTTTGTTAGAGAATGAATACTGTTGCTGACATCATCTTATCTGGTGAATCATCTCACTTAATCTGGTGTCCTTTAATCTTCCTTACACTTGCTCGTATACTATAGCTTTTCAGTGTGCAATGGGACACTAAATATGCTCAATATTTGCTTTCAATATGCTACTATACACTCCTGAGGTGCTCTTTGTGCTTTTCTGTAGCTTCATCATACACAACAAAGATACTTTCTTCAACAATGCTACAAGAAGTAGAATTGTACACCACATCTTACAGCGAGTGAAATACGAAGAAGGCAAGAACAAAATTGGTAAGTGCTGAGCAAAGCTCTTTTAAAGGTGAGTGCTATCCTACAAAAAACAAACCAAAACTCTGCCTGGGCTCATAACAGACTCTTCTATATCCTGTTTTTTGCCTTCACTCACATGAATTTTAAGCTGTTTACATCTCACTGCTTTTGTAGGGTCTTTGCCTGGAACACATCATTTGCCTGTAATATCAGTCTACTTTCACAGGCACATGGCATTTATCACCTCTGCAAAGAAAGAGATTGACTTAAACAAGAAATAGAATATAACAGAATAGAGTAGAATCAACCAGGTTGGAAGAGACCTCAAGATCATCCAGGCCAACCTAGCACCCAGCCTTATCCAGTCAACCAGACCATGGCACTAAGTGCCTCATCCAGACTTTTCCTGAACACCTCCAGGGACGGTGACTCCACCACCTCCCTG
This sequence comes from Tricholaema leucomelas, assembly GCA_013400475.1. NCBI lineage: Eukaryota > Metazoa > Chordata > Aves > Piciformes > Lybiidae > Tricholaema lacrymosa > Tricholaema leucomelas. Next base: position 345,707 of record WAAF01006422.1, on the reverse strand, counting down.
GGCAGCCCATTCCAATGCCAATCACTCTGTCTGCCAACAGCTTCCTCCTAACATCCAACCTAAACCTCCCCTGGCACAACTTGAGGCTGTGTCCCCTTGTTTTGTTGCTGGTTGCCTGGGAGAAGAGACCAACCCCACCTGGCTACAGCCTCTCTTCAGGTAGTTGTAGACAGCAATGAGGTCTGTCCTGAGCCTCCTCTTCTCCAGGCTAAACATCCCCAGCTCCCTCAGACTTTCCTCCTAGAGTTTGTGTTCCAGGCCCTTCACCAGCTTTGTTGTCCTTCTCTGGACACGTTCCAGCATCTCAACATACATACAGAGCAAGAGTCCCTCACTAGAAGAAAGACATTGAGGTTCTGGAGTGTTGTCAGAGAAGGGCAACAAAGCTGGTGAGAGGTCCAGAGAACAAGGCTGATGAGAAGTATTTCAGGGAACTGGGCTTGTTAAGTCTAGAGAAGAGGAGGCTGTGGGGAGACCTCATGAGTTGCCATCCCTGGAGGTGTTCAGGAAAAGACTGGATGAGGCAATTAGTGCCATGGTCTAGTTGATTGGATAGGATTGGGTGCTAGGTTGAACTATGATTCTATGATTCTCATTGCTCACTACAACTCCCTGAAAGGAGTGGGATTGGTCTTGAGTGAATATTAGGAAAAAAATCTTTGCTGAAAGAGTAGTCAGGCTTTGGAATAGGTTTCTGAGGGAGGCAGTGGAGTCACCACTCCTGCAGGTGTTCAGATAATGTGTAGACATGGTTCTTCAGGGCATGACTTAATGCCCATGGTGGTCTTAGGTTGATGGTTGGATCTGATGATCTTTGAGTTCTTTTCCAACCAAAAGAATTCTGTAAGTCTGTAGTTCTGTGATTTGTGCTGCTGGGATTCTCCATGGATACTGTTCATTCCTGAAAGAGGTGGAAGGGTCTGTATCTCTGTGACTGCTTTAAGTTGAAAGGGAGCTCACCAATGACTTCCTCAGTGTTGAGATTGCCATGCATAACTGTGGCACCACTTTCAAATGGTAGGTGGAGTGGACCTTTGGAGCAGCATATGTGCAGATCCACAAGAGCAGGCAGGCAGTGACACAGGAGGGCTGGAGTACAAAAACAGCAACCCTCTTCTGTCTTATGACACAGAACACGTGATATGCCTACCACATAGAATCATAGAATGTCAGGGGCTGGAACAGACCTCGAAAGGTCATCTGGTCCAGCCCCCTGCCAGAGCAGGATCACCTAGAGCAGATCACACTGGAACATGTCCAGACAGTTCTTGAATATCTCCAGAGAGGGAGACTCCACAACCTCCCTGGGCAGCCTGTTCCAGTGCTCTGTTACCCTCACATTGAAACAATTCTTCCTCAGGTTCACATGGAACCTCCTATGCCTCAGCTTCCACCCATTGCCCCTTATCCTGCCACTGGGCATCACCAAGAAGAAGCTGGCTCCATCATTTTGGCACTCACCCCTTACATATTTATAAACATGAATGAGGTCACCCCTTAGTCTCCTCCTCTCCAAGCTAAAAGCCCCAGCTCCCTCAGGCTCTCCTCATAAGGAAGATGTTCAACTTCCTTAATCATCTTTGTGGCTCTGCGCTGGACTCTCTCAAGCAGCTCCCTGTCCTTGAGCTGGGGGAGACAGCACTGGACACAGTACTCCAGATGGGGCCTCACCAGGGCAAAGTAGAGGGGAAAGAGAACCTCCCTCGACCTACTAACCACACCCCTTCTAATACACCCCAGAGTGGCATTGGACCTCCTTGCCACAAGAGCACACTGCTGGCTTATGGCCATCCTTCCATCCAACAGGACTCCCAAGTCCTTCTCCCCTTCACTGCTCTCCGGCAGGTCAGTCCCCAGCCTATACTGATCCATGGGATTGTTCTTTCCCAGGTGCATGACTCTACACTTGCCCCTCTTGAACTTCTTTAAATTTCTCCCTGTCTCCAGCCTAAGTCTCCCTGAATGTCAGCACAACTCTGGTGTGTCAACCACTCCACCCAGCTTGGTGTCATCAGCAAACTTGCTGGCAGTGCACTCCATGCCCTCATCCAGGTCATTACTGAGTACATTTAATAATACATAGAGACAAATGGAGGGGCAACCCTCATAAAACTCTGCATCCTATTTCATCTCCTTGGTATTTAAGTCTTCCTCAAGAGGTAGAGAAATGTCCCAAAACCTCACTTGTTTCTTCCTCAGCTCCTAGGATGATGTCAGAAATAGCTCTAAGCAATGACAGCAAGCAGAGGGACGTGAGTGGAAGAACTCATGTGGTGCACTTATCACAAGGAACTCCAGTCCCTCCCTGCCCCAAGATCCCAAGCTCCCTCACATATCTATTTGAGTAGTACTTGCCATCAATACAAATCTTGCACTGATTGCTGGGCCTGGATCTGCTGCAGAGGTTTTGCTTTTTTGCCAGAGACTCTGCTAAGCAGATACTAATGCAGTCACTCAAAGTGCTATTTATGTTGAATTAGTGCTTCACACTCCTGTGTTCTTGCTCCTATCATTCCCCTATGAATTAGAAAAGGAATCAGGACTCTTTGCCTCTTGATCAATGAAGTTCAAATGCCTTCAGGCTCTAAGTGCCAGTAGTTAGTTTTGCATTGCTGATAGCTTTTCAGTCTTATTTTGGTGACTTTCAAAGCAAGAAGTGTCCACACCTCAGGAATCATTCATTATTTCTCTGCCAGTTCTCACTAGAGAGAGACAAAGCCTGGCTGAGCTGAGTGGATGATTACTTTTCTGTGCTAAGTTGCAGTCCCTTTTGTTCAATTAAAAGTATATTTTCTTGTGTTATAGTCTTCATAGCTACAAAGTATATAGTCTTGTGGTACTGCAGCCTGTCTTGTGCTTATTCTGTCTGTTAGCCCAGCAGGTTTGGTTAAGACATGACCATATTTACAGTGTTGTTATATGGAAATTTAGAGTTTCACTTGCTTTAATGGCCTGCAGTTCAAAAGACCTTCCCTGAAGTCTTCACCTCTGAAGAGGCAGAGCCTTTCATCTAAATAGCTTCCTTAGACCATAATTTATGGGGTCAAACCTCAGTCCTGGTGGCAGGTGCCTGATTTCACTGAAGTTATGCTAAAGATGAGTTTGGCAAATGAATCTTTCAACAACCCAACATAATAAATGATTAAACATAAATGATTATTAATATTTGAACAAGTCTTTGCTTGCTTTATGTCTTCATTTATCAAAAGCTATAAAAGATGCATTTTTCTACATGTGTCCTTTACAGTCAGTGAGCTTCAAACTTCATTTCTCCAGGTCATTATGAAAGTGTATTTTGCTTTTTACTTTGGTCCTTTCACTCATAAATAATTGGATTCTTTTGATCCTTAGGTCTGAATCGATTGCTCAGTAATGGCTCCTATGAAGCTGCATTTCCTCTTCATGAGGTATTTTTCTCATTTTTAATATAGTTTTTCTATTTCCCACAAAATAAATTCTGAAATCTGTAATCATTAGCAGAAAAAAAAAACAAATAGAGATGAATAAGGAGGGTTGTACTGGATCTGTTCTATAGAAAGGGCTCAGGTTTGATAAATCAGCATTTTCTTCAGAAGGAAAATATCTCATGTTGTGGTTTTGTCTTTGAGATTCTCACTTTATAGCCTTTGACTTGAACACATAAATTTTTTAGGAAGAATAATCTCAAATCTTACTGAAGGCAGAGGAAATCTCCCTCTTAATGTCATATTTAGCTTTTCAAGCACAAGGACAGAGTTTGCAGAACGCAGAATTGTGTTCTCCATACCACTAAGTGATAGAGATTCCTTAGTGTGACGGTTTGGGTGTTCCCTGCCCCCCCACACTTTAGAAATCACCCAGACTAGACTCAGCAGGCTCTGGAAATTTGAATGAAGCTTATATTTACAGCTGGCACAATGTACAAGCAGGTATTTACAGTAGATACAGTTATAGACAGAAATAGACAAGGTAAAAGGTAATACAGAAACACAACAGCCCTCCCAGAAACCTGAGTCCCCAGGAGGGGCTCCCAACCCCCCCTTCACCTTCCCCCTACCCCTCTCAACCTTAGCCCAGTCCCAAGGAAGAATGGAGGTTCAGCCAGGGGGGTTAGGGAGCAAAGTGGATTAATCAGAGAGATGGCAGAGAGGCTAAAGAGAAATGCAGCTCTGAGCTCCCAGGCAGAACAACTCCCTTGTCTATGTTTGGATTCTTGTTCTTATACATCTCAGCAAGCCTGTGAGTGAAGTAGACATCACCACTGTTTTCCTTCCACAGCCTGTAATCTAATCCTTCTCACCAAAACGTTCTAGCTAGCTTCAAACTAGCACACTTAGCTATTCTTTCTTCTTGCTGCCATTGTCCATTAATGTCCAGATTTGTATTTTAGGGAAGTTACAGAAGTAAGAACTCAATAAAAACCCACGGGGCAGAAAACCACAGACACCTGCTCTACGAGTGCTGGGCTTCCTGGGGAGTGTGGTATAAATACCAGCCACTGGATCTTGTCAGGTAAGAGTTCCCTCCTTCTGATACGTCACACTCGGAGTGCTCTGAGCATAGGTTATCCTTCTTCTGACAAAGCTATGAAAAGCTTAGGTAATTCATGTGGGTTTTTCAATTTGATCCTGAGCTCGTGGGAATCCATTTCCTTCATGGTGTCACTACACCCAATGAAATATCTACAGAGAAGCTTGTGGGAGGAACTGAAAGTGAAGAAAGTTGCCTTTTAGGGTTTCCTGACACCAAAACTTCTGAGGAAGGATTTGCAGAATATTTAAGAGAAAGAAAACAACCAAACCAAGCCAAAAACACACCAAACCAAACAGCAACAAAAATGACAGCAACAAAACCCACACCACACACCAGAAAAAAATACCCAAACCAAACAAAAACCAACCAACCAGGGTAGTGTTAGTTTCATGTCTGTCCACTGGAGGAGGTCTTATTCCTCCTGGGAGCAGGGCTTTGGTTAAAATCAGGTTCTCCTCTATTAGATTTTCTATCTGTCCCAAGAAAGCAACCACAGAAGGAGCCCTGGATGAAGTTTAATGATGCTTGCATTTTCTTTTTGTCCCAAGAAAGCACCCACAGAAGGAGCCCTGGATGAAGTTTAATGATGCTTACAAATGGCACAGAGCAGAGCTTACAGTTACTGTGCTACTGTTTTCAGCAGCACTAGTGGTAGATGGGTGGAAGTCTCACTGTACCACCTGCCCTAAACTCAGCTCAGCTGTCACCACAGCATTTCTCTTGGGAACAGCCTGCAGAGAAACCTGACATGTGACTCTACATTCTTATGGCCCTTTGAAGTGTTTTCAAGTAGCCATGCACATGCAGATGGAGGATTATCTAATTTTCATGCATCTAGACAGAGTCAGAGCCGTTACAGATCATTTTGACAGAACTATTATTGGGCATTACAGAATCACAGAAATAACCAGGTTACAAAAGACCTCTAATATCATCAAGTCCAACCCATCACCTAACCCTTCTAATTAACTAAACCATGCACTAAGTGCCTCATCCAGCCTTCTTTTGAACACCTCCAGGGATGACTCCACCACCTCCCTGGGCAGCCCATTCCAATGCCAATCGCTCTCTCTGTGAAGAACTTCTTCCTAACATCCAGCCTGAACCTGCCTTGGTGCAGCTTCAGTCTGTGTCTTCTTATTCTGTCACTGGGTGCCTGGGAGAAGAGACCATCTCCCAGTTAGCTACAACCTCCTTTCAGGTAGTTATAGAGATCAATGAAGTCTCCCCTGAGCCTCCTCTCCTCCAGGCTAAACAACCCCATCTCCCTCAGCCTCTCCTCCTAGGGCTTGTGCTGCAGCCCCCTCCCCAGCCTTGGTGCCCTTCTCTAGACACATTAACAGGCTTTTTCTACTCAAAGAGAGGACTGTGAAGCTACAGAGCCTATTGGCAAAGTCTGAAGATGTACTGGAATCACTGAAGACATTGACACATTGGCCATTGGGAGGGGTCACACAGAGCATGCCAGTGGTCCAGCATGCTAATTTCCCCTTCTGTTAAGTCCAGTAAGTGACAGAAACCTTTGAGTTTATCGATTCTGAAAATTGTTTCTGGATGAAAGATTTGTAGAGTGTGGCCCCAGGGACAGAATTATTGATTAGAGCCATGTAAATCCCACCACTTTCATAAAACATGAGCTGGTCAGTCTCTGTGGAGTAGGAGTTTACAGAGAAATACAATTTAAACATTTTACTGAGTCATGACACTTTTTTTAATGCTTTAGGAAACAAAGTAATGTGTTTGTACCATATAATTTAAACCCCAAAGCTTCTTATTTCTTTTTTAATACACTGGTCTGGACAGAAAGATAGAATTTTGGTCAAATTACACTATGGCAATTGCTGATTTACAGAGAATCCAACAGTTACAGTGAAGGGATTGGGGGTTATTTTCTCAGTATACAATAATATGTTAGTGTCACAGTAAAAACAACTCTAGGATAGCTTTTAATCACTTGCCCACTGTATTTCTTATTTGTCCATGTGCTGTTGAGCCAATATCATAGAATCAACCAGGTTGGAAGAGACCTCCAAGATCATCCAATCCAACCTAGCACCCAGCCCTATCCAGTCAATTAGACCATGGCACTAAGTGCCTCATCCAGGCTTTTCTTGAACACTTCCGGGGATGGCGACTCCACCACCTCCCTGGGCAGCCCATTCCAATGCCAATCACTCTCTGTGGCAACAACTTCCTCCCAACATCCAGCCTAAACCTCCACACACACAACTTGAGACTGTCCCCTTGTTCTGTTGCTGGTTCCCTGGCAGAAGAGACCAATTCTCACTTGGCTACAGCCACTCTTCAGGTAGTTGTAGACAGCAGTGAGGTCACCCCTGAGCCTCCTCTCCTCCAGGCTGCACACCTCCAACTCCCTCAGCCTCTCCTCACAGGGTTCATGTTCCAGGCCCCTCATCAGCTTCCAACAGCTTAGTTGCCCTTCGCTGGACACCTTCCAGCACCTCAACATCTCTCTTGAATTAAGGAGCCCAGAACTGGACACAGCACTCAAGGCATGGCCTGACCAGTGCTGAGTACAGGGGAAGAATAGCCTCCCTTGTCCTACTGGCCACACTGTTCCTGATCCAGGCCAGGATGCCGTTGGCTCTCCTGGCCGCCTGGGCACACTGCTGCCTCATGCTCTACTGCTATCTACTAGTATCACTAGGTCTTTTTCTTCCTGGCTACTCTTAGGCCACTCTGTCCTCAGCCTGTAGTTCTACTTGGGGTGGTTGTGGCCAAAGTGTAGGATCCTGCACTTGGCCTTATTAAATCTCATCCCATTGGCCTGACCCCATCTATCTGGGGCTTGCTTTAATTTGGTTTATGAAAGTGAACAATAAAGGCATCTGGAAAGTTGTGAGGGTTTTTCATTATGAGAATAAATGGTAGCAGAATGCTAGCTCTAGACCTTGGTAGAAGCCTTCTTGACTAACCTGGGTTTGATGTTTAAGGTCTTGTAAGATGCTTTAGCTTTTCATCAGACAGTGACATCCACAGATTTTTGCACATCTGTTTTACAAACAAAAATAACAACAGAAAAGGCAATCAAAATATCAGATTCCCTAGGTAGGGCCATGGATGTCCTCTAGGTGTTCAGAGTAGGTGTTTCTATGAAAAGGAGTGGGGCAGGGGAAGGTGTGAGGCTCTTTGAGCATTCAAAGGAGCGAGAGTCTCAGTACTTGTAGAGCTCAGCAGGGTTCAAAGCAGCAGTCTCAGCCCAGCTTGCTGTTTGCTGCCTGGAGAGCACCTATGGCTGCAATTAATTCACCAGAGGAGTGAGGAAAGTCTTTTTCTTCTCACTTCACAGATGCTAGATCCCTCATTTCCTTTGCTTCTGCCAAATCTTTCCTGTCTACTGCCACTCTCAGCAGCTCTTCTGCCTAGTGAGCTGGAGATTTTTGCTTGAAGAGCTGACACCACCAGCAAGACCTGTTGTTCTTTTTACTCTTAGTATCTCAGTGTGCATTAAACAGAAGCTTTTTAGGACCTGTTCTGCAGCAGAAGCAACTCCTTGGGTTTGTTCTTTTTTTCCCATACTAAAAGCTGTGTGAGATAAAGGAGGTAGTTGTATAAGAGAGCTATTGTGTATAAGATACTGAGGTTCTGGAGTGTGTCCAGAGAAGAGCAATGAGGCTGGTGAGAGGCTTGAAGGGCACGTCATATGAGGAGTGGTTGAGGAAACTGGGCTTGTTTAGTCTGGAGAAAAGAAGGCTGAAGAGAGATCTTACTGCTCTTTACAGCTACCTGAAAGGAGGTTGTAGTGAGGCCAGAGTTGGTCTCTTCTCCAAAGTAATAAGCAATAGGAAATGGGTTTAAGCTGTGCCAGGGGAGGTTTAGTTTGGATATTAGGACAAAATTCCTTACTGAGGGGTTGGAACAGGCTCCTAACCAGGGAGATGTTGAAGTTGCCATCCCTGGAGGTGTTCAAGAAGCTGTAGATGTGGTATTTGAGGACATAGTTCAGCAGTCATGGTATTAGGGTTACAGTTGGACTAGATGATCTGAGAATTCTGTCTTTTCCAACCTTAATGATTCCATGATTCTAAGAAAGGAAGGGATGGATGGTAATTCTTCCACAGGCATCTGCCCAGAACTTATTGCTGCCAACTGTCATTACTCTTTACTATATCCTTTAGAAAGGGTAGTAAGTTAGATGTAGGTAATATCATTATCTCACTTAGCTGTGATATTTCCACCTTGAAGTCAGGCTGCCACAATGGAAAGTGAAATTGTTCATACTTGGGTGCCGGCTTATTTTTCCCTTAGCTGTTAAAATGAGGCCTTACATTTCTGATGCTGTCAATTTAGTGCCTCCCAGATTCATTTAATCTGATCAGGTGGCTGGTAGGGAGATCCTGGTCACTAGAAATCAATGAGGAAAAGTCATTTGAGGGGAACTGCAGGGTTCTGCTTTCATTCTGCTTTGAACCACATGGCAGCAGGAAGGCACAGATTTGACATGATTGCAAAGCTGCTCTTATTAATCAACAGATGTGGGACTATGGTTTTAATTACATTTCTGCTGGCATTTAGCATCTGTAGTTGTTTTACAAGAGGAATTTAAGAGCCTTAGAATTGGTAGGGATTGGGAAAAAGCAGGACTTAGTCTGTATGCTCTGGGACCACATAAATCAAAGGGAAGAGTCGCAGTGATTCCCAGGGGCTTTGGATCACCTCCTTCACAGTTCTGTGAACAGCTTCCCTCTAGTCTGTGTACAAATAGCATCTGCTGCTGCTTGTCCATGTTGTTTACAGGACAAAATGAGAGGCAAACATTATATTTATAAAGGGATTGTAAACCTAAGTAAGTGAACCTTAATGCAAAAGTAATACCTGAATGAGTTGCATTTTACACCATATTTATACTCAATTATTTGGTTACAAGCTGATAACTCCCTTTAAATCTTCTGCCAAGCTTTCCTCCCCACCACATTTCTCCTGATACAGCTTCATATATCCAAAACACCTGTTGGAAAGCTCTAAGTCCCTTGCAAGGTATTTTTTCCCCCGTGGTGTAAGTTGTTCTGTATAGGATTTTATTCTAACCTGCAAAAGGATTAATGAAGATAAATCAGTTATTGGCTTGAGTCCAAACCTGTCTATATTTTAGCTCCATCTCTTCCTTCTAGGCATCCTGAAAGCAGAAGATAATATAATGAAGGTTGTTAAACACAGAAAAACCCAATCTCATATTTTATGGGTCTCAGAAGCAGACTTTGTAGCTTAATGCTTTTCAGAAATGGTCCTCATTGCTAAAGGCTGAGATTGGAATCTTGGTTCAGTTAAGTCAGTGATAATTCTGCCACTGGAATGGGAGGAGAGAAGAGACAGTTCATCATAAAACAGATGATATTGGAGAGCTAATATCCATGCTGGCACAAAAAACAGAAGCTGAGATTGTTTTATTGTTATTTTAATAGTGCAGAATCATAGAATCAGCCAGGTTGGAAGAGACCTCCGAGATCATCCAGTCCAACCTAGCACCCAGCCCTGTTCAATCCTCTAGACCATGGCACTAAGTGCCTCATCCAGGCTTTTTTTCAACACCTCCAGGGATGGTGACTCCACCACCTCCCTGGGCAGCCCATTCCAATGCCAGTCACTCTCTCTGGCAACAACTCCTCCAAGATCATAGGTTGGACTGGAAGATCTTGGAGGTCTTTTCCAACCTAGTTGATTCTAGTCTATTCTGACTTCCTCCTAACATCCAGCCTAGATCTCCCCTGGCACAACCTGAGACTGTGTCCCCTTGTTCTGTTGCTGGTTGCCTGGCAGAAGAGACCAACCCCCACCTGGCCACAGCCTCTCTTCAGGTAGTTGTAGACAGCAATGAAGTCACCCCTGAGCCTCCTCTTCTCCAGGCTAAACACTCCCTGCTCCCTCAGCCTCTCCTCACAGGGCTGTGCTCCAGGCCCCTCACCAGCCTTGTTGCCCTTCTCTGACATGTTCCAATATCTCAATATCTCTCTTGAATTGAGGAGCCCAGAACTGGACACAGGACTCAAGGTGTGGCCTGACCAGTGCTGAGCACAGGGGCAGAATAACCTCCCTTGTCCTACTGGCCACACTGTTCCTGATCCAGGCCAGGATGCCATTGGCTCTCCTGGCAACCTGGGCACACTGCTGGCTCATCTTCAGCTACTCTGTACCAGCACCCCCAGGTCCCTTTCTTCCTGGCTACTCTCAGCCACTCTGTTCCCAACCTGTAGTGCTGCTTGGGGTTGTTATGGCCAAAGTGTAGAACCCTGCACTTGGCCTTGTTAAATCTCATTTCATTGGCCTGTGCCCATCCATCCAGCCTGTCAGGGTCCCTCTGCAGGGCTCTCCTACCTCATCTTGCCTCATTCTTTAAAACTAATCTTGCAAATAATCACCTGGAATCTTCAATTGAATCAAGATAATTGTGTATTGATTTGGAAGGCATCCTAATCTCACCATCAGCCTACTGTGCACAAGACCATGAAACACAGGGCAGCGCAGGAGCCTGCTCCTATGATGATGACTTCAGCAGGGGGGCTGTGTTCTTAATGTGTTCTTTAGCACATAAAGAACTATTTGGTTGGATTTGGAAGGAAGAAAAATGTTAATGAATGCATAGCAAATAGGAGCTTCCTGACCACTTTGCAGTTTTTAAGCCATACAGCTAGCAAATGAAGTTTGATTCAGACTGCTGTCCTCAAATCAGTGCAAGGTGATGCATCAAGACAACTATTGGACCCCACTTGCACTTTCCACTTGTGGTAGAATAGTGAGGTTAATTTGTCAGGAATTGAGCTAAGAAAAGAAATAATCAAATGAAAATAAACTGGATTGGAGAATAACCTCTGGTTGATTAGTTGCTATGATGGTTTGGGTGTTACCTGCCCCCCCACACACACTCTTATGAAATCACCCAGACTAGACTCAGCTGAGCTGGAAATTAGAATGACACTTTACATGTACGGCTTAGCACAAGATACAGGCAGATATACACACATATATACCTTTCTACACAAAAATATACAAGTTAAAAGGGTAATACAGAAACACAACAGCCCTGCCAGAAACCAGAGTCCCCAGGAGGGGCTCCCAACCACCCTTCCACTTCCTTTCCACCCCTCTACCTTATCCCAGACTTTGCCTTACGTTCAAGATGAGTTTGGAGAATCAGCCAGGGGGGTTAGGAAGCAGAAGGATTAGTTACACAGGCAGCAGGTTAGGGAGAGAAGTGCAGACAGCCAGAGCCAGAGAGCAACTCTGTTATCTATGTTTGTGTTCTTGTTTTTATACATCTCAGCAAGCCTATGAGTGCAGTAGACATCACCATTGTTTCCTCTTCACAGCTTATAATCTAATTCTTCTCACTAAAATATTCCAGCTAGCTTCAAACTAGCACAATTGCTTTGAAATAATTTGAGCTCAAATAGGTTTTTTCCTGTTGTACCAATCTGATGGATGGAACTGCAGTTACTGAGGAAGCACAGTTACACAGCCAAAAGGCATGAAAGCCATCAATATCCCAAATGCAAAAAGGTACCTTTTGGAAATTGACTCAGTGTTTCCTTTCTGAGGTCTCCACTCATCACACTGTAAAAAAAAGGAGAAATTTTTGATTCATTTTTGAAGTTCCTTTATCAGGCAGGTTCCTCACTGTGGATTCAGAAGCCCAGGGGCAGGCTTTCTCATCAGGAAGTTCTGACTCTGCTTTCTGATCTGCTCCTCTGATATGATAGAAATATTTCTTTTCCATTAGCAAGCGATCAAGGGACCTTGCCAGGCTGGATGGATGGGTGGGCACAGGCCAATGGGGTGACATTTAACAAGGACAAGTGCAGGGTTCTATACTTTGGCCACAACAACCCCAAGCAGAACTACAGGCTGGGGACAGAGTGGCTGAGAGCAGCCAGGAAGAAAGGGACCTGGGGGTACTGGTACAGAGTAGCTGAAGATGAGCCAGCAGTGTGCCCAGGTGTCCTGGAGAGCCAATGGCATCCTGGCCTGGATCAGGAACAGTGTGGCCAGCAGGACAGGGGAGGTTATTCTGCCCCTGTACTCAACACTGGTCAGGCCACACCTTGAGTGCTGTGTCCAGTTCTGGGCCAGGCAATTCAAGAGAGATGTTGAGGTGCTGGAACATGTCCAGAGAAGGGCGACGCAGCTGATGAAGGGCCTGGAACACAAACCCTATGAGGAGAGGCTGAGGGATCTGGGGATGTGCAGCCTGGAGAAGAGGAGGCTCAGAGGCAACCTCGTTGCTGTCTACAGCTACCTGAAGGGAGGCTGTAGCCAGGTGGGGTTGGTCTCTTCTCTCAAGCAACCAGCAACAGAACAAGGGGACACAGTCTCAAGTTGTGCCAGGGGAGGTCTAGGCTGGATGTTAGGAGAAAGTCGTTGCTGGGGAGAGTGATTGGCATTGGAATGGGCTGCCCAGGGAGGTGGTGGAGTCACCATCCCTGGAGGTGTTCAAGAAAAGCTTGGATAGGGCACTTGGTGCTGTGGTCTAGTTGACTGGATAGGGCTGGGTGCTCGGTTGGCCTGGATGATCTTGGAGGTCTGTTCCAACCTGATTCTATGATTAAACAGATGTATCTTAATTAGCTGGTAACTCTGCTATGTTGTGTTTCAAAACAGGCGGTACTTTGGTGAGAAAATTGGGCTGTACTTTGCCTGGTTAGGCTGGTACACAGGGATGCTCTTCCCAGCTGCCTTCATTGGATTATTTGTCTTTTTGTATGGAGTCACCACTTTGAATCACTGCCAAGTCAGGTAATGTGGGGACTTCTATAAGGGGAGTTGCAGCCATGGGTTATTATGAAGCATTTAAGAGATCTTCATATGAATTGTTCATTATTTCATTTTGAACTGTTGAATGGATGCTCAGGGAAAGACTGTCCTTGATTCTCATAATGTACCCAGTATGGAGATTCACTTGCTTTGTGCTCCTGAACTGGCATGGGAGGCAATGTTTCTTGCCCAGCTCCAGTTGCTGATGGTGCTAGCAGCTCAGCATGAAGTAGGGAAAAAGCAGGGCTTCTTCCTTGCTATTGTATCAGGGTGGCAGAAGGCAGAATTTCCACTCTCTTCAAGGCCTTTCCCAAAGATCCACCACAAAGAGTCATTCTTCAGATGAAGAACTCCCTGGACCTTCTGCTGAGTGCTGCATCTCCACATTCTTGCACGTTTAAGACAAGTCACATGAAGTCAAACTCCACTTCAACTACAGTCATCCTCACCCTCCTCCCTCCAAAGGTCACTTCTGACTCAAGGAGAAACTGGAAATTATGAAGCTGTGATGGTTTGGATGTTACTCGCCCCCCTCACACTTAGGAAAATCACCCAGACTAGGCTCAGTTGATCTGGCAATTGAATGAAGCTTTATATTCACAGCTTAGCACAATATACAAGCAGCTATTTACACTAAATGCAGAAATATACAACTTAAAATGGCAACACAGAAAAACGACAACCCTCACAGAAACCTGAGTCCACAGGAGCGGCTTTCAACCACCCTTCCACCCTCCTCTCATCCCTCTACCTTACCCCAGACTTTGCCTTGCATCCAAGGTCAGTTTGGAGGGTCGCTTAGGAAGCAGAAGGATTAGTCACACAGATGGCAGGTTGGAGAGAGAAGTTCATGCAGCCTCAGAGCCCAAGGAGAGACTCTGTTATCTATGTTTATGTTCTTATACATCTCAGCAAGCCTATGAGTGCAGCAGACATCACCATTGTTTCCTTCTCACAGCCTATCATCTAATTCTTCTCACCAAAATATCCCAGCTAGGCTCAAACCAGCACAGAAGCCCTGAAGAGCTGTCCTCTGTAGTTGTAACTATAAGCTCAGATGTCTTAGTCAGCAAATACTAATTGTACACATCCAGTTATGACCATCTTGGCTTTGCTTACACAGCTTGTGTTGGTCAATAAATACTTGAATGTTAGTGAAACTTACCAATCCATTGACAGTCTGGTTATTACTGTGCACTAAACTATTCATTTGTATTTTTTCTATTTTTCCAGTAAAGAAGTCTGCCAAGCTACAGATATCATCATGTGTCCTATATGTGATAAATACTGTCCCTTCATGAGGTTGTCAGACAGCTGTGTTTATGCCAAGGTACGTGATAAACTATGCAAATGGGAATGCTTTCCTTCTAAACCATTTCACTTCAGTGAGCCTGGGTAGATAAAATGTTGAAAGTCCAGCCATTATTAAAGCTTATTGTCTTCTAGCAAGACTTAGAATCATAGAATCAGCCAGGTTGGAAGAGACCTCCAAGATCATCCAATCCAACCTAGCACTCAGCCCTATCCAGTCATCTAGACCATGGCACTAAGTGCCTCATCCAGGCTTTTCTAGAACACCTCCAGGGACTCCATCACCTCCCTGGGTAGCCCATTCCAATGCCAATCACTGTCTCTGTGAAGAACTTCTTCCTAACATCCAGCCTTTACCTCCCCTGGCACAACTTGAGACTGTGTCCCCTGGGTTGGGAAAACCCAGTGGGAAAACCCTGGCATAAATGCAGGCTGAGTGCAGAGTGGGTTGGGAGTAGCTCTGAGAAATAAGACTTGGGTGTATGGGTTGATGAGAAGCTCACCATGAGCAGGCAGTGTGCTCATGCAGCTCAGAAGGCAAATCCTATCCTGGCCTGCATCAAGAGAAGTGTGGCCAGCAGGGCAAGAGCTGCTCCTGTGAGACTCCACCTCAAATACTGTCTCCAGACCTGGTGACCCCCATCATTCAGCAGATCAAGTGAGCTTCTCCTCCTCCTCTACTCTGGTGAGACCTGATCTTTAGTGCTGCCTTTAGTTCTGGGCTCCTCAGTTTAAAAAGAGACAGGGATCTGCTGGAGAAGGTTTAGGAGAGGGCTACAAGGATGATTAGAGGATTGGAGCACTGCCTGATGAGGAGAGGCTGAGGGACCTGGGGCTTTTTAGTCTGGAAAAGAGAAGACTGAGAGATTTAATAAATGTCTATAAATCTCTGAGGGCTGGGGGTCAGGAGCAGGGGGACAGGCTCTGCTCACTATATGCCTGGGATAGGACAAGGAGCAATGGATGAAAGCTGCAGCACAGGAGGTTCCACCTCAACCCAAGGGGGAACTTCTTGACCATAAAGGTCCCAGAGCACTGGAACAGGCTGCCCAGAGAGGCTGTGGAGTCTCCTTCTCTGGAGACTTTGAAAGCCTGTCTGGATGTGTTCTCTGTGACCTGAGCTAGATTGTATGGTCCTGCTCTGGCAGGGGGGTTGGACTCAATGATCTCCTTGGGTCCCTTCCAACCCCTGACATCCTGTGAGCCTGTGATAAGAAGGACGCAGAGCTGTTGGAGCAAGTCCAGAGGAGGGCTAGAAAATTAAGCCGAGAGCTGGCATGCCTCTGCTGTGAGGATAGGCTGAGGGAGCTGGGGGTGTTCAGCCTGGGGAAGAGAAAACAAAGACAAAGCTCCAGGAGTGGGGACAATACACACCTTAGAGCTGCCTTCTGATACCTGAAGGGAACCTACAGGAAGGCTGCAGAAGGACTTGTCATAAGGGTGTCTAGTGACAGGACAAGAGGGAATGGTTTTAAGCTGAAGGAGAGTAGATTTAGACTGGATCTTAGGAAGAAGTTCTTCAGTAAAAGGGTAGTGAGACTTGAATAAGTTGCCCAGGGAGTTTGTAGATGGCTCCTTTGTGAGTCTCTTCAAGGCTAGGTTGGATAAAGCCTTGAGCAGCCAGATCTAGTTGAACGGCCCATGCTGGGGAGGTGGGTGTGGACATTCTCTGAGGTCTCTTCCAACCTAAGTCGTTCTAGGTCTTAGTCTGACTTGTGAAACACTTGAATGCTATTTACACTTAAAGATTCAGCATTTTCAGAGGTCATGTCCTAGATGCATGTCCTGTGGTGTCCTTCACATTGACCTTTATCTCATAAGCCGTTCTTCATACGTAGCTCCATAAAATGAATGCTCTGGGTCTACAACAGTGGTGTTGGCAAGAGTCAGTCCCAGGCCAGGCTGGCAAATAGTCTTGTCAACGTGCAGGTGCATTTCACACGTCAAGGGAAGGATCCTCAGGCCTGTCAGGCCAGGTGTACTCATGATCACATTGATTTTATTAGGTAAAGATACAAAACAAAGCCAACTGATCACGCTGTTAATTATACCCCCCAGGTGACCCACCTTTTTGACAATGGAGCTACTGTCTTCTTTGCTGTTTTCATGGCAGTGTGGGGTAAGTTTTTGTTTTGATATTAAGGAATTGCACTTTTATTCATTTTTCCTTTAAGATTGTGTGTTATAAAGGGGGGGGTAGTTGAATCTGAGTTTGGGGTGAAATGCAA
Source organism: Tricholaema leucomelas (assembly GCA_013400475.1). Lineage (NCBI taxonomy): Eukaryota > Metazoa > Chordata > Aves > Piciformes > Lybiidae > Tricholaema lacrymosa > Tricholaema leucomelas. The sequence continues at coordinate 328,890 of WAAF01006422.1, read as the reverse complement.
TGAGGCCGATGTAGAAGTTATTGGAGAGTTTATTAACATATGCAAAGAGAACCCCCCAAACTTATTTACAACTATCCACACAGGTTCTTGGATGCAGTTAGCAGAACTACCTTACAGAATGTCTCTATACAATGGAATTGGGAAAAGGCTTTAGACATGTCTTTGATAGAGAAGTCTTGAGGCTTAATTCACTGCTTGTGAGGCTAACCAAATTGTTTTGGCAACTTGAATAAGGAGAATTCAGAATACTTGCTGGTCCTCAGTCTGTGTTCCAAAATGCATGCAGGAAAATATACAGTAGAAGTCCGGTGGTGAATCCCACGTGGGCTGCGATGTGGCTCAGCTGCTGGATTAAGATTAGGGCATGCTGTTTGAGGAGACTTTACGGACACGGGCAAGGTCCCTCTGTGGCTTATCAGAAGGTCATCAGATGTTCAGCCAGCTGGGCAGAGTAGGATCCAGGCTGGAGGCTAAGGTAGCCCGATTTGGTGCAGCAGGGGTCAGCACGGCAGGCTGAGGTGGCGGGCTGAAAATCGCGGGACGACCAAGTCGTGACCCTGCAAAGTGTCGCACAGCAGTGGCAAAAGAACAGCAGACAAGAAGCGGGGAAAGGCAGGTGGGCGAGCGAGCGAACCAACAAGCACACGAGCTCCTTCTTTACCTCTTCACCCCTTTTTGTAGAACACTGGCCAAGGCTAAGGGTCTCTTGGGCCACAATATCACCCAGTCACCCAAATACACCCAAAAAAGGAAGAACCCATAAGCTGCCTGGATGAGGCACTTAGTGCCATGGTCTAGTTGACTGGATAGGGCTGGGTGCTAGGTTGGACTGGATGATCTTGGAGGTCTCTTCCAACCTGCTTCCAACCTTCTATTCTATTCTGTTCTGTTCTCCTCAAAAAATGGCAAGGCGCATACACCTTGCACGCAACAGCATGTGGATCTTATGAAACCCCTCTTATGCTGTGGGAGGATTTCTTGCTAACAGGACATGAAGGATGTTAGGAGGAAGTTCTTTACAGTGAGGGTGGTAAGACACTGGAACAGATTGCCCAGGGAGGTTGTGGATGCTTCCTCCCTGGAGGCGTTTAAGGCCAGGCTGGATGAGGCCTTGAGCAACCTGCTCTAGTGGGAGGTGTCCCTGCCTATGGCAGGGGGTTGGAGCTGAATGATGCTTGAGGTCCCTTCCAACCTAAACCATTCTGTGATTCTATGAAATGATAAGCAATGGGCAACTGCACTGCAAAGTGTCCTTCTCCGAGGCAGGAAACCAGGCGGTGGGTGGCACCCCCCCACACGCAGCTGCATGGCAGAGCCTGCCGGCTGCAGGAGGCAGACTTTACAGGTTGTTTGGATAGAGATTGACCTATCTGTTCCACACACATAACCTTGAGCCAATCTGTACTTTCCACATGTACTGATCTCAAACTAAGTTAGTTATGCACACCTCTTCCAAGTAGCATATAAGCTGCTGTATTGCCTCAATAAAGAGTACTGTACTGCTTGTAGCTAACTTGGACTGAGCCATCTGGTCAGTACTCAATTCAAGAGAGATGTTGAGTGCTGGAACGTGTCCAGAGAAGGGCAACAAGGCTGGTGAAGGGCCTGGAACACAAACCCTATGAGGAGAGGCTGAGGGATCTGGGGATGTGCAGCCTGGAGAAGAGGAGGCTCAGGGCAGACCTCATTGCTGTCTACAACTACCTGAAGGGAGGTCATAGCCAGGTGGGGGTTGGTCTCTTCTCCCAGACAACCAGTAACAGAACAAGGGGACACAGTCTCAAGTTGTGCTGTGGGAGGTCTAGGCTGGATATTAGGAGGAAGTTGTTGGCAGAGAGAGTGATTGGCATTGGAATGGGCTGCCCAGGGAGGTGTTCAAGAAAAGCCTGGATGAGGCACTTAGTGCCATGGTCTAGTTGACTGTTTAGGGCTGGATGATCTTGGAGGTCTCCTCCAACCTGGTTGATTCTATTCTACCTCGATCCCACCTCCGCTGGACTCCCGCGACCGCATTATGCAACCAGACTAAACCAGACTAGGTTGGTTTGGGTTTCTTTTGTGCTATTTTCCCACCTCTGGCTGCAATGCAGACAGGCAGGTAAACATGTCCAGACAAGACAGGATATGCTCAAGCCTATTTTGTGACCTTTGGGACTCTCCACCACGTTGTGGTGCAGCAAAGGCCTTTGTAATTTCCAGGACACGTTTTTCAGACACTGAGAAAAACAATATGGGCTTGATTCTTTTCTGCTTATGCAATGGGGAAATGGAAGTGGTTGCAATCAGGTTTTTATGTGCTGATAATTTTAATTAACATGAAACCAAGAATGCATTATGTAGTGTCTGTGGTTGTGTTCTGGGGCTTTTGTAATTGTTTTTCAACCTGTCACTCTGAGGTCTTTTCTCTACTAGTGTTTAGAGCTTCTTCTTAGCCTAAGGCAGCTCAATTTAGTGTCTGTACTAAAATGAATTCATGTTTTGGTTTTGCTCACCTTGCAGATAGGCTGCAGAATCTTCAGTACACGTAAGCAGGTTGTAATTAAAGCAAAACTCTGATGAAATAAATGAAAGATTTAGTTGAATGACAAACTGATCTGAGAGTGATCTAACTGTTGCCATGGAGGCTGAATTTTGCCCATAGGACAGTTCTATTCCTAGCTCAACTGTTTTTCCTGCTGTGATCTTGTAGGCAGAATTGAAGGCAAGAGGAAACAATAATTTCTGGGAGCACAAAAAGCCTTTCAAACGTGCCCTGAGCATGCCCAGACTCACAGACTTTACCATGCCATTCTGAGAGAAATGAACACCTGTAGAAAATGGCTCATGTCATGCCTCAAAAGTGGCATCCACCTCAGGTGCTCCAGATGCTCCAGCTGTCCTGAGTTAGCCATTGTTCTCTTCTTCCTACTCAAGCATACCCAAGTGCTTTGGGAAGGTGTCCAAGTAGTTGTTATAATCTCCATTTTAAATTGCACATAGTGCCATGGTCTAGTTGATTGGACAGGGCTGGGTGATAGGTTGGACTGGATGAGCTTGGAAGTCTCATCCAACCTGGCTGATTCTGTGATACTGAACTACAAGAGATACCTAGAAGGCAAGATCACAGCCACCTATAAGGGTGCTTCCTTTGATAAAGGAAGTCATTTGAGAATGCTTGATGGAAAGCAAAATAAGATGGGGACAAAAAAGGCCTAACATGAGGAACTTCACACTTGTTTTCAAGCAGTAAAAGATGACAACATAAAACTTTTTTTACTAGAGATAGGAGTTACTCTAATAAAGATCCATTGCTTCCCTTCAAACTTTGCCTCTGGCATAAAACACTCGCACTGATCTGCTCTCTGAGGATACAGAATTTAAGGAGGTTCTTCAACGATATTCCTGGTACACAGACTGTATTCCAGAAGTCAGGGTAAATATATTAAGTAGTGTTCTGAAATACAGTAGGGAGAGGATTTCTGAGGGAAGGTCAGGATTAAGCTATTTGCTGTGAGAGGGCATTTGCAGTACAGATAAGATCACAACTTGTTTCAAAAGCAGATACTTCAGATACTGAAAGGCCGTAAGAAGGTCACCTGGGAGCCTCTTCTCCAGACTGAACAGCCCCAACTCTTTCAGTCTGTCCTCATAGCAGAGCTGCTGCAGCCCCCTGATCCTCCTCATGGCCCTTCTCTGGACACACTCCAGCATCTATCTCCACATCCTTCTTGTAATGGGGACTCCAGAACTGGTTGCAGTACTCCAGGTGGGGTCTCACCAGAGCGGAGTAGAGGGGGAGAATCACCTCCCCCGCCCTGCTGGTCACACTTTTCCTGCTGCAGCCCAGGATTTGTTTGGCTTTCTGGGCTGCAAGTGCACACTGCTGGCTCCTGTTGAGCTTCTCGTCCAGCAGCACCCCCAAGTCCATCTCCTCAGGGCTGCTCTCCAACCACTCACTGCCCAGTCTGTATTTGTGCTTGAGATTGCCTCAACCCAGATTCAGGACCTTGCACCTTGCCTTGCTAATCACCTACGGCTCACCACATGCCATGACCGTGAGCAGTTAACATGCCTGGTTTTGTTGGGAGGTGGAGGGGCTGAGGAGCACACAGGCAGGCTGCCAGAGCCATATCCTCTGTCATTCACAAGTAACTTCGACAAGACAGAAGTGCTTGTATAAAAATATGCAAGCTGAGGTGAAAAAGTGTCCAGTTTGCTGCTGAAGCACAGCTAAAGGCTTTGTCAGTGCTACTGAAGTTTTCTTACACTGATGAGAATCTAGGGCTGCTTTTTGTTAACCTGAGTAGAAAGGAGACGTTTCAGGAAAGCCAGGGACAAAACCAAAACCCACATGAGTTTGTCACTTCATAGTAAACCTTTAAATACAGGATACTGCACCAGACATTAAGAAAGCAGAATGTGTGAAATCAGGAAGTTAAAACTAGGAAGCATCAAATTAAGGTCATGGGTGCATTACAGAGAAAGTTGATGCCAGAGCCAAGGGTAAAGCCCAGCTCTAGGTGTGTACCACAATAAATGGGGAGGAGCTGCAGCTCTTCATTGAATCATAGAATCAGCCAGGTTGGAAGAGACCTCCAAGATCATCCAGTCCAGCCTAGCACCCAGCCCTGTCCAGTCAACTAGACCATGGCACAAAGTGCCTCATCCAGGCTTTTCTTTTCTTGAACACCTCCAGGGATGGTGACTCCACCACCTCCCTGGGCAGCCCATTCCAATGGCAAATCACTCTCAGTGTCAGTGGGTTTTGAGGACTGAGCTGCGAGGTGAGTTCTGAAGCAGAGCAAGCTTAGGACAGGGAAAGTTAGTAAAAGACCTGGGAGTAAAGGCCAATGAGAAATTCAAAATTCCAAGCAGTATTTTTGGAGAGTACTCAGCATCTGGTCTCAACATACTAACTGGGGAAATGGAGATCAGAAAGTGCTGCTGTGTCCTGTTGAGCTGTCCAAACGCAGATGAAAGCACTAAAGTGTGATAGAAGGCATTAGTGATGACTTGTCTAGAGAAGAAGCAGAGACATTTCAAAATGCAGCACTTTTTAGAAGAGCTCAGCAGCAGAGTGTAACAATCAAAGGTGGTTATTTACAGCCCATTTTAAAGTATTAGCAAGGGAAAGTGCACACTGACCTGGATAGAGGGAGAAAAGCGTAGCACAGTCAAAGCTAAACCAGTGCTGTGCAGATCTTCCTGTTTGCTACTTAATGATTCGAAAAGAACTTTCTAAAGAGGCTTTAGGAACAGCACATACTTGCTCTGACAAGAGCTAAATTCACTAAATATATTATGTACAGATCCCTCACTGCAGGTGTGTGAAAAACAAGAAAGAATTGAAGTGCAGTTCGGCACAGCCATACCTGAGAGGTTCGTGCCGGCGGACTCACGCCTACTCAAGTCCCGCTCCCTGCTGCTCTTTGCAATGGAAAGAAAGTGGTAGTAATCAATCAGGTTTCTCCCAGATCTCCAAGAAGTGCAGAGCTATTTGTATAGCCTATACAAAATAATTCAGTGTGGGCCAACAGGAGAGAAGCATCTCCATAAGCCAAGGAATGAACAGTGTAGGGGGTTCAGCAGCAGTGGAGAGTCATTAGCGCTTAGTAGTTTTGCTGATCCCAGCTAATCACACTGCAGAAAGTCACAGAAATGTTAGGCTCAGGAGATCAAATTTACTTGCTTTGTTAGGTTAGATCAAAGCAATTGGTAACCTAGTGGAACATAAGTCCAGCTTTCAAAAAAAGGATGGCATGGATAGATGAAAATGCCTTCAAATCAAATAGCTGCCTCCTTAAACATCCTTTGCACAGAAGCACAGGACTTTAGAGGTTTAGGCTCATTTGGAGTCATTCTGGGCTCATTTTGGAGTCTTTTAGGCTGATTTTGGGTCCTTTGGGCTCCTTTTGAGAGGAGGCTGAGGGCAGACCTCGTTACTGTCTGCAACTACCTGAAGGGATGTTGTGGAGCAGCTGCTACTGGTCTCTTCTAATGGGTAATTGGAGACAGAACAAGGGAGACTGGCTTCAAGCTGAGACTGGGGAGCATTAGATTGGACATTATGAAAAAGTTTTCACAGAGAGGGTGGTCAGGGGCTGGAATGAGCTGCCCAGGGAGGTAGCTGAGTCACCAACCCTGCGTGTGTCATTTGGATGTGGTGCTTAGGGATATGGTTTAAGGTGAATCTTGTAGAGTAGAGTTCTTGGTTGAACTTGGTGATCCTGAGGGTCTTTTCCAACCTGGATGTTTCTGTGATTCTGTGAGATACTTTATATGTGGAAAAATATTGCCAGGCTATTGTAATTCTGTTAGAGCTGACACTGTGCTAGCTCAGGACCAAAGAGCTTTATCCTCTCCATGGTTATCAGCCTGATGTCTTTCAATAAGCAATAAAGGGAAAAGCCAGACCTCCCAGAGGAGGCCTTTCCATTGATTCATGCCAGCTTTAGGAAGCTTCTGGATTCTTTTAACAAAACAAAGTTTAAGAAACTGTAAACCATAACCAGACTCTTCAGAATGACTGAATGCTTCCTTGATTGTTCTTTTCATCACTAAGTGGAAGCAGAGCGGTGTACAGGCTCATGAGACTACTTTGAACTCTGTCAACAAGAGCTGTACAGCACAAACTGTTTAATTGTCAGATGTTGGTGCCACACCACATACACAAACTCATCTAATGTAGCAAAAATTACCTGAATTAGAAAGATGTAAGGCAAAAGTTCCCAATTTGAGGCATAGGAAGTTTCACATAAACATGAAGAGGATTTTTTTTCACTATGAGGGTGACAGAACACTGGAACAGGCTGCCCAGGGGGATTGTGGAGTCTCTCCCTCTGGAGATATTCAAAGCCTGCCTGGATGTGTTCCTGTGTGGTCTGGTATAGGTGATCCTGCTGTGGCAGAGGGGTTGGACTGGATGAACTTTCAAGGTCCCTTCCAGTCCCCAGCATTCTATGATTCTGTGAATTCCTCAGCAGTACCTTACAGATTTGCACATGCACAGGAATGTGCTTCTGCTGGATTCTGGTTTCTCTGTCTTCAAAGAAGGAAAGTTGCTACTTTATCTACAGTAACCCCAAGAAACCTTTAGCTTCATCAAAGATCTGCTATATCTAGCAACTATGACTCACAGGGAGAATTGTCTTCTTTGAGAGTCCTCCCTTGGCTGGTTAGAAATCAAAGATTCTCATTTAGCACGAAATGAAATTTCTAAAGCCTCAGTCACACTTGGAGCAAGCAAAGTAATCCTTAGAAAGCAAGGCTTTTAGAAAGCAGTTTTGATCAGCAGCATGATTTGCTGTTCAAAGAAGCCCTGTTATGCAAAGAAATGGTGTAGCAGCTTGATCACAGTCTCACAGTATCATCAGGGTTGGAAGAGACCTCA
>WAAF01006422.1:129875-314133 GCA_013400475.1 Tricholaema leucomelas | reverse complement strand
GGAGGAAGTTCTTTACAGTGAGGGTGGTAAGACACTGGCACAGGTTGCCCAGGGAGGTTGTGGATGCTTCCTCCCTGGAGGTGTTTAAAGCCAGGCTGGATGAGGCCTTGAGCAACCTGCTCTAGTGGGAGGTGTCCCTGCCTATGGCAGGGGGTTGGAGCTGGATGATCCTTGAGGTCCCTTCCAACCTAAACCATTCTATGATTCTGTGATCTGTTCAGTGCAGTCATTTAAAGTTTGGGCATTGACAACTTTCAGTTAAAGTTCAATTAAATGCAGCTGAAGGGTTATAAGTGACTGAAATTGGGCAGCTGGGTTCATGGCTGTGTGCTAGTTTGAAGCTAGCTAGAATATTTTGATGAGAAGAACTAGATTACAGGCTGTGAAAGGGAAACAATGGTGATGTCTGCTGCACTCATAGGCTTGCTGAGATGTATAAGAACTGGAGTGTGAATATAGGTAAGGGAGTCGGCAGTTGCTCTCTGTCCAGGCTCTGTGCTGCATTCTTCTCTCTCTAACCTAACCTGACTAATCCACCTGCTTCCTAACCCCCCTGGCCAACCCTCCATTCTTCCTTGGGCACAAGGCAATGTCTGGGTTAAGGTAGAGACGGGTGGGAGAAGGTGGAAGGGCAGTTGAGAGCCCCTCCTGGGGACTCAGGTTTCTGGGAGGGGAGTTGTGTTTCTGTATTACCTTTTACCTTGTCTATTTCTGTCTATAACTGCACATACTGTAAATATCTGCTTGTAGATTGTGCCAGCTGTAAATATAAGCTTCATTCAGTTTCCAGAGCTGGCTGAGTCTAGTCTGTGTGATTCCTAAAGTGGGGGGGGGGGCAGGGAACGCTCAAACCATCACAGGCTGTTACAGAGCATTGTAAAACTTGACCTAATGGATGTGGACTGCCAGCAGCTCTGAGAGTCCATCACTGCCTGGTGCTTTCTCTCACCTCTGACAGCATCCTTGATGTCAGACTTGGGTGAGGGCACATGGCTGTCAGTGAACCTCCTGGATGGCAGGGCAGTGAGGTAAGCCCTACTGCAGCTGAAACCATCAGGTCTGACCTGAACTAAGAGTGACCCCTTGTCTTGTGACAAGGCTGTAAAGAGATGTAATGAACTCTCTCCCCAAGAAATCCTCAAGTTTTATTTCAGAAGAGAGTCTTTTATGGCAGAGCTGCTTGATATTGCTGCTGCTAAAAGCTGATCCTTCTAACAGCATTGTCCAAGTTAGGAAGGAATTGAACAGTATTAAGTGGCCTGGCTGCTTCTTCAGCTGAGACGTTTTTGCTGGTAATTGGGAAGATTATTGCTGATAACTGGGAAGTTAACCTAGCAAAAAGTAACTGGATTAGGAAAAGAGAGGGTTTGGGGTTTGTTGGGGTTTTTCTTTGGTGTTATGTTTTTTGGTTTGGTTTGATTTCGGTTTTGATGTTGTTGCAGAATTCCATTACCAACAGGATGACATCAGGTTCCAAAACTCTGTGATGTCAACTTGAAAATTACTTTTCTTGCAGCCACATCATCTGCAAGAGCATTGTTTAGATGAGTGGCTAATCGGGGAGTTCACTCACTACTTCTGAGGCTGTTTCATGGGTACAGCGATTTATTCTGCTTCTCATGAAGGAGACCTCATTTCCCAGCTCAGCTTTTACAGCAGCTGGGCCAGCTGCTGAAGATGTAATTCTCAATAAGAGTGATCTGATAAATGGTTATAAGTTCCCTCTAAAATGTTTCCCAGCTGTGCTGTGTGTGAATGTTGTCTGTCTGTTCTTTAGGAGGAAATACGTCCGCAGTTCGAAGCCAAGTACTCCAAGAAAGAAAGAATGAACCCCATATCTGGGAAGCCAGAGCCTTACCAAGCATTTGCAGATAAATGCAGCAGACTCATTGTTTCTGCATCTGGAATATTTTTTATGGTTTGAGAACTTTATTTATTTATTTATCAGTTGAAAAACAAAAATACAAACTAATATTACCTCTGCTGAGAGAATGTGGGACAGGGATCTGCTGGAGAGGGTCCAGCGGAGGGCTGCAAGGATGATTAGGGGACTGGAGGGCATGGCTTGTGAGGAGAGGCTGAGAGACTTGGGACTTTTTAGTCGGGAGAAGAGGAGACTCAGAGGGGATTTGATAAATGTTTATAAATACCTGGGGGCTGGCTGGGGTGGGACAGGCTCTGCTCACTTGCTCCCTGGGATAGGACAAGGAGCAATGGGTGTAAGTTGCAGCAAAAGAAATTCCGCCTCAACACAAGGGGGAACTTCTTTGCTGTAAGGGTCACAGAGCACTGGAACAGGCTGCCCAGAGGGTTTGTGGAGTCTCTTTCTCTGGAGCCTTTCAAGGCCTGTCTGGATGTGTTCCTCTGTGATCTGTGTAAGATAGTATTGTCCTGCTCTGGCAGGGGAGTTGGACTCAATCATCTCCCTGGGTCCCTTCCAACCCCTAACATCCTGTGAGCCTGTCATCCTGAGATACTGGATATGACTGCTTGGAAGTTAAATCATCTCTTGTGTGTTTACTGCAGGCTGAAAATCTGCACATAGCAAATCACCTGGGGTTCTTTAAAGTCCTACGTGGCTCCTGTCTTCACAGAGCCTCACAGATAGTTAAGTTATGAAGTTATAGCCTTGAAGGCTATGCATATAACACTGTATGTAGCACCACACAAAATCACTGAATCAATGTCAGGGGCTGGAAGGGACCTCAAAAGGTCATCTTAGTCCAACCCTCCTGCCAGAGCAGGATCACACATGCTGGAGTAGTGCTGCTATCACACTTAAGCACCAGTTTCATCTGACTAAATTAGCTCACTGATTTCCTTGCCTCCTCTGTGTAGACAGCGTAGAGTGATGGGAAGAAATGCCATGATAGAGGCAGTTGCTCTTTGCGAACCCTACAGAGAACCTAACTAATATGTCTCAAGAGCTTAAAGATATTAATATGTCCCGGATTTCAGTGCATTGAGTAGATAAGGAGAGTTCATGTTGCCAGTGCAGTGGAAATGGAGAAACACACATTTCTTGACTAAAACAAGGCAGCTCCCCCCCCCTTTTCCAAATGGAAAACTAAATGCAGCAGCCAAGTCTCTCCTAGCAGAGAGCTGATTGTCCTCCTGCTGGTATGCTCCCATCCTCTGATTTCACTGAAGCTCTGACTTGCTGCTGTTCACATGATAACAGTAGTGATAGGACTGCTCTTGAAAACACAGCTGGCATCAACTTAGACCCTTGTGGAATTCACTAGGACTTTTCTAAGAGCCTAGAAAATGATCTATGTGTACAACTTTAGAGGCTGTGGAGACAGGTAGGTGAGCTAGCTCAGCAACTTTGTGTTTGGATGAGGTAGAAGGGGGCAGAGCAGAGATCTTGTAAGAAATCACAGAATTAACCAGTTTGGAAAAGACCTCTATGGTCATTGAGAAATGATGGCTTCAAAATTGGAGAAAGCAGTCTTGGACAGGAAAACACCAGAGAAGTGATGTGGTGCCTGAGGCTAAGGGCTAGTGATGAAGGATGCTGGGATGAAGGTTGGACTGGATGATCCTGGTGGTCCTTTTCAACCATAGTGATTCATAGTGATTAGATGTGGTGCTGAGGGATTTGGTTTAGTCAAGGACTTGTCAGTGTGAAACCAATGATTGGATTCCATGATCTTGAAGGTCTTTTCCAATCTAAGAAATTCTGTGATTTTATGATGGAGTCTCTGTCTCTGGAGTCATTCAAACCCCACCTGGACACTGCCCTGCTTCAGGAGAACTCACCCTAGCATTGTGATTGGACTAAATTACCTCCAGAAGTCCTTTCTAACCCCTACCATTCTGTGATTCTGTAAAGGCAGAAGCATTACTAATGAACTGTGCTCTGCTATGTCAGGTGGAAAGACAGAGACTCATGGAGAAGTACTGGGACAAACACTGGGCATGAGGAGCCAGCATACTGTCTGAGGGAGACCTGGAAGACACATCTGCTTAGAACTGGTTCTAGACCTGCAACATTTTGCATATTCCCTCTGCTTATTTTCCTGAAGAGGGACAATTTCCACTCCCTACCCTTTGCTCTTGTTTATCTTCTTAGGTTAGTGACAATCTTGCTGAGACTGTCAGAAAGGGCAGCCTGGCATGCAATTCAGCATGCACCACAAATTGGCCCCATACAACCCTCGAAACAGGACAAGGATCATTTTCACTGAAGATGGTTCTTACTGCTGTCATAGCTTGGGCTTCCAGTGGATTAGAAAAGCTCTGAATTTAGGTAACAAAAAACCCTCCCCATTTAGGTAACAATATCCCTTAAAAATATCAAAGCTTTACGCACAAGAGGAATATGCTTAGCAAAACTTCAAGTTAGAGCAGTGCTCCAGATTTGACAGCATCAACTCTCACTTGCAATTGAGCTTGAACCAGTTTGTTGTCCCCTGCCAACAAAGGGCATTCCCTCAGTGCTTCCCTCAGCACTATGCAGGGAATCCAGAGAACATCCTTCACCTTCACACAGATGTTTTTTTTCTTCTACGCTGGCATTTTGTTAATCCATTTTGTAACTAATCAAATATTAAACCCACTTGAGTAGCAGTCAGTGCTTTCAAAATCGTTTTGCCATTTGGTTGGCTTAGTTGTACTTCAGTTTTGATAGGTTTGAGTTGGTTAGATATACTTCAGTTCTGATAAGGTTTAAGTTGGTTAGCTTAGATATACCTCAGTTTTGATAGGTTTAAGTTGGTTAGCTTATAGATACTCAGTTTTGATAGGTTTGAGTTGGTTAGCTTAGGTATACTTCAGTTCTGATAGGTTTGAGTTGGTTAGCTTAGGTATACTTCAGTTCTGATAAGGTTTGAGTTGGTTAGCTTAGATATACCTCAGTTTTGATAAGGCTTAAGTTGGTTACCATAGATATACTTCAGTTCTGGTAAGTTTATCTTAGATATACTTCAGTTCTGATAAGGTTTGAGTTGGTTAGCTTAGATATACCTCAGTTTTGATAAGGCTTAAGTTGGTTACCATAGATATACTTCAGTTCTGGTAAGTTTATCTTAGATATACTTCAGTTCTGATAAGGTTTGAGTTGGTTAGCTTATAGATAACTTCAGTTTTGATAGATTTAAGTTGGTTAGCTTCAATACACTTCAGTTCTGATAGGTTTAAGTTGGTTAGCTTAGATATACTTCAGTTCTGATAGGTTTAAGTTGGTTAGCTTAGATATACTTCAGTTCTGATAGGTTTAAGTTGGTTAGCTTAGATATACTTCAGTTCTGATAGGTTTAAGTTGGTTAGCTTAGATATGCTTTAGTTTTGATAGGTTTGTCTATGCATAACCTTGGGAAGCACCAACCCTCTGTCTCCTGAAGAATCTCTGGTGTCTAATGGATGGCTAACGGGCACTGTGTCAGAGTTCCTCTGAGATGAATCACTCATGCTAATTTCCAGCTGCCTGTCCTTTAGGTGGCTTGCTACACTGTGGCATAAATTGGTCACAGGTGTCATTTAGTGCTCAGCTGTTGCATGTAGAGCATCAAGTGCTTTAGCAGCCCAGCTCAGCTGCTTGGCTTTCACATGACAACTGCAGAAAGTCTCACCAGAGAAGAAATTATGAGGGCAACTGCATTTTTCACCTTCCCTAGATAGAATCTCTCGACAACTGCAGCAAGAAACATCTTACTAGGGTTGTTGCTAAGGCAGGGCTTACAAATGGAGATGTTTTTCCTCTAAGTGTGCAGCCCCTCAAAGCACAAAATCCATTCCAACTATCACACAATCAAGCTGGGACATCATCTTGCACGTGGTGGGAGAGGCACGTAAAGAACACACCTAATTCCCAGAGCTGGCACCGCTGTTTCCCACATTAGTGCTGAGGAAGAGGTACATCTGCAAGGAAGTCTTTAAAACTGAAAGTAATTTTTATATGATTTCAAAGGTATTTTGTACTATGGAAAATGTGGGAAAAAAAAGGATTTGGCATTAAGAATATTTACCTTGAAAACTTTCTTTGGAACCAGGATGGATGTGTTCTTCGAGGCTTGTGCTTCCTTGCTTTAGTTTTCAGTTTCAGGGAGAAGTTAACTCCTGTTCTCTTGAAAGCTTTCAGGTTCTTCTCTCTGCTTTCTTTCCCTTCCTTTAGATCTGTGTGGTGATTGCTGCTGTTTTTGGCATTGTTATTTACCGTGTTGTGACTGTCAGCACTTTTGCTGCCTTTAAGTGGGCTTTAATCAGGAATAACTCTCAGGTTGCCACTACAGGAACTGCAGTCTGCATCAACTTTTGCATCATCATGCTGCTGAATGTGGTGAGTAAAACTGATGTTGCTCAAGCTATACTAGAGCCATCAGGTCAGTAGATGTAGAATCAGAGAATAGTTTTGGTTGGAAAAGACCTTTAAGATCATCAAGTCCAACTCTCATCTCAGCCTGCAGACCCCCAAATGCTTTTGTTTCCCTTTTCAGCAGGAATCTGCTAGGCCAGATATTGCCTTGTTTGTGGATAGCATTCACTATTGATATAAAGTACAATTCCAACCCCAAAACACTACATATCTGAAGGGGGCCTACAGGAGGGCTGGAAAGGGACTACTTACAAGGTCTTGTAATGACAGGATGAGGAGTAATGAGTTTAAACTGGCAGGGGGGAGATTTGAACTAGATGTGAGAAAGAAGTTCCTTACAGTGAGGGTGGTGAAACACTGGCACAGGTGGCACAGGTTGCCCAGGGAGGTGGTGGATGCTCCATCCCTGGAGGTGTTTAAGGCCAGGCCTTGAGTGACCTGTTCTAGCAGGAGGTGTCCCTGCCAATGGCAGGAGTTTGGAACTAGATGATTTTTGAGGTCACTTCCAACCTAGACCATTCTATCATTCTACAATTCTATCTGTTTGAATGTTCTAAAAAGCATTTTAGGGGAGCTTTAGTTGTAGCCATACTTAAGTTATATCCATTGCTTCTTTTCTTTACCTTCAATATATTTGCAGGTTTCAGACCACTTCATTAACCTTCCTGGTTTTGTTTAGTATTTTGATATTGTTTGTTAAATACAGCAGCCAAGTTTAATTCTTATTTATACTGGTTTCAGGCATTCCAGATTCATGTTTCAGCAGGAGTTTACCAGGGAGGATATGCACACACAGACACAATGTCCATGTGTAGAAGAACTCTCTTGGATGGAAAACTTCACGAGGCTTGAGTGGACATGACTTGTTCCATCAGCTGCCTATATGGCCTTGGTCAGGGGACACCAGTGGCATGGTCTGGGTGCATTGCAGCAGGGCTGGCTGAGTTCAGGTTATTGTTGTGAACTGATTCGGAATCAGACTTGGAACAAAGACAGAAATGGAATTTCTGTGTAGTCTCAGCCCCAGTATAGCATAGATTAAATGGGGAATGAGTTTCATTCTTCCCTCAAGATCATAAACTCATAGAATCAACCAGGTTGGAAGAGACCTCCAAGATCATCCAGGCCAACCTAGCACACAGCCCTAGCCAATCAACCAGACCATGGCACTAAGTGTCTCATCCAGGCTTTTCTTTTTTTCAACACCTTCAGGGATGGTGACTCCACCACCTCCCTGGGCAGCCCATTCCAATGCCAATCACTCTCTCTGTGAAGAACTTCCTCCTAACATCCAGCCTAGACCTCCCCTGGCACAACTTGAGACTGTGTCCCCTTGTTCTGTCGCTGGTTGCCTGGGAGAAGAGACCAACCCCACCTGGCTACAACCTCCCTTCAGGTAGTTGTAGGCAGCAATAGGAGATGCAGGTGGTTCTGTACATTGCTGTGCTAGCAAAGTGTCTTCTGTCAGCTCCTCTTGACAGGGGATATGTGGCCTTTTACTATCAGGTTTTTGTCATTTTCATGTCTTAGAGGGGAGGAAAGATCAGGCCACAAACTGTTCAGGTACTGCAGCCAGAGTGAAGTGGCTTTGCCCAGTCAGTAGCAAGCATCTTCTGCTAAAACACGTTACATCTTTGCTCCAAAAGATCTGCTGACTTAGTTCCTAGGGGAAATATGAAATGTTATTTCAAACCTGCACATGTCTGAGTGCTGGCTTGAAGACTGCCTTCTTTTCTGTGCAATACCCAAGCATTTCCATCATCTAAAACATAACTTTTAGCCTCTTATTTATGTAGCAGGAAATTCCAAGGGGTTTTGCTTCAGGGCTGTACTTCTCCCTTGGCACAAGCAAAACTGGATTGCCACTAGAACAGTCTGCCAAGACCCCTTCATTTTCCTCCCTTTTTCCTGAGATGAGACTATAGGCTGAGAAAAGGCAGAAAGAAGAAGTGGAAGCTGTTATTCTCTCTGAATTTACACTGAGGACCATCTTTTATGTAGATTTTAATGTACTGTTCAATGTCTGCAGATTTTGGGGCTTGTCTGTAACCTACCTAGGGTACAGAGTAAGCATAGAAGAAATAAAAGAGAGCTATAAATATCTTATGTCAGTGCAGCATCTGATTCCAAGCTTTCCGTGCAAGTCATTGTATATGCAGCCAGGCAGCAACAAAGAAACACTGCAGAAATGAAAATATTTGGATCTTAGAGTTATACAGCTTAAAGAATGTCTTTAATAGTGGAAGACAGCTTGAAGGTGCCTTTTGAGAAACTCTATTTCCTATAATACATCAAACAAGTAAAGCATTGCAAAGAGAGACTCCTTAAGCCTCGGATTCATTACCGTGCAATAAACCACAGCCTTAGAACTGGATGTAGCTCATGGAAACAAAAGATTCCCAAAATATGAAGCTGCAGGAGCTCTTCAGAAAGGCTTAAGAACATAATCCCTGACTTCTCATGGTGGATTAATGAAGTTTCCTGAAGGAGTGGAATTTCTCTTGGGAAAAAAAAATCCTCAGTAGTAGTTCAGGTAGTTGAATCCTCCACAAACTGTGACTCAAGAAAAGTGGCAGAAGAGCAAGAAAAGATATAAATAAAATCAGAATGGAGCAGGATGGACAAAGGAGGGAACTCACTGCTGGGAAGCCTGGAAAAAAAAAAAAAAAAGGAAAAAAGAAACCAAAGCAGTGACTCTGAGAAACCAAAGCAGTGACTCTGAGAAACCAAACCAGTGACTGTGAGAAACCAAAGCAGTGACTCTGAGAAACCAAAGCAGTGACTCTGAGAAACCAAAGCAGTGGTTCTGAGAAACCAAAGCAGTGGTTCTGAGAAACCAAAGCAGTGGTTCTGAGAAACCAAAGCAGTGACTCTGAGAAACCAAAGCAGTGACTCTGAGAAACCAAAGCAGTGACTCTGAGAAACCAAAGCAGTGACTGTGAGAAACCAAAGCAGTGGTTCTGAGAAAACAAAGCAGTGATTCTGAAACAAGTGGACAATCTCTCTAAGCATCAGGGGGAAAGTCTAGACCACAAGTAACTTCTAGATGGGATGGTTTGAGAGCTAGGCACATACACTAAAATGTAACAGAATCACAGAAACAGCCAGGTTGGCAAAGTCCCTCAGGATCACCAAGTCCAACCTAGAACTCTACTCTGCAAGATTCACCTTAAATCATGTCACCGCATCCAAACAACCCTTAAACACATGCAGGGTTGGTGACTCCACCACCTCCCTGGGCAGCTCATTCTAGTGCCTGACCACTCTCTCACTGAAAAACCTTTTCCTAATATCCAAACTAAACCTCCCCAGCCTCAGCTTGAGGCCACATCCATCTAGACAAAACAAAGTGACTTTAAATCATAATGTCTCCCAGATAATGGTGCAGCCTGACCTGGAACCCATCATTGGCTTTCCCTAGGTTAATCAAGCCTGTTAATTCCAGAGATATCATCCATAGGAAAAGTGAACACAGAACAAACTAAGATGGTAACAAGGCCCCCTGGGACTGACTCGTAGTGATATAGCAGATTATTACATTCAAACATAGATAACAGAAGAGGAGGCTCAGGGGTGACCTCATTGCTGTCTATAAATACCTGAAAGGAGGCTGTAGCCAGGTGGGGTTGGTCTCTTCTCTCAGGCAACCAGCAACAGAACAAGGGGACACAGTCTCAAGTTGTGCCAGGGGAGGTCTAGGCTGGATGTTAGGAGGAAGTTGTTGGCAGAGAGAGTGATTGGCATTGGAATGGGCTGCCCAGGGAGGTGGTGGAGTCACCGTCCCTGGAGGTGTTGAAGAAAAGCCTGGCTGAGGCACTTAGTGCCATGGTCTAGATGACTGGAGTGGGCTGTGTGCTAGGTTGGCCTGGGTGTTCTTGGGGTTCTCTTCCAACCTGGTTGATTCTATGATTGCATGAATCTCTGAGACAGTCTCACTGTTCCAGAGGGAATAGCAACAAAAGGCAGTTTTAATGCTCCCTTCTGCAGAGCAGTGTACATTTGTAAAGCAGCACACTCCCTGTTGGGATCAGGCTGTCAACCACCTAGAAATTCAGCACCTCTTCAGTTGCTTTATGAGATACTTTTAAACCATAAGAAGAAACTACCTTTTGACTACTTGAACCAAAACTATTTCCTCCAAAGGCAGCAAAAAGCTGTTCTGAGTAAGAAGCTGATGTTAAAATGGATTATTACTTCAGGTATCAAGCAGGCATTTGAGCTGGAAGTTGTACACAACACTACTTTAGCACAAGTTTATAACTGCAAATGTGGAGAAACTTTGCTAATATGGACTTTAGGGATCAGTACTTGAGCCTGCAGCCTGAGGAGCTTTGTGTCCCTGTATGCTTCAGTGAGAGTTAAGGATGTTTAGTGCTTTGTGGTAGCAGACTCCAGACTCACTTAAGGCAAATGGAAATCACTGCATTCATTTACACTAATACTGATATTGGTGGTGATGTACTTTACAGCTTCAAAAACCCCTTTGCAAATACTAATTGTAAAAACCCTCCAAGGCAGGTCTTTGTAAGCATTGTGAAGTTAACACTCTCCTGGAGGGTTTGAGAGCATGGAATCTGCTAAGCTCAGAAAGTACCATTGGGGATTTAGAGCAATGCCACTGTCTCAGAGTAACAAATGTGTCTCTTGGTGAGGATTACTAAAGACTTGCTCTGAAGCAACCCTGTCTCCTCAGTGTCTCCTCAGTCAGCACCAAAAAAACCCCACCAATCCCCCAAAAGCCCAAAATGCCAAGTTTGATGCTAGCTAGAATGTTTTGGTGAGAAGAACTAGATTACAGGCTGTGAAAAGGAAACATTGGTGATGTCTGCTTCACTCATAGGCTTGCTGAGATGTATAAGAACAAGAACATAAATGTAGATAACAGAGTTGCTCTCTGGGCTTTGTGGGCTGCACCTCTCTCTCTAACCTAACCTGCCATGTGTGACTAATCCATCCACTTCCTAACCCCCTTGGCTGACCCTCCAGACTACCTTAAACATAAGGCAAGATCTTGGGTAAGGAGGAAGGTGGAAGGATGGTTGAGAGCCCCTCCTGGGGATGCAGGTTTCTGGCAGGGCTGTTGTGTTTCTGTATTACCTTTTAACTGGTATATCCCTGTATCCAGCTGTACATGGTGTAAATCTGCTTGTCTATTGTGCTAAGCTGTAATTATAAAGCTTCATTCAATTTCCAGAGCCACTGAGTCTAGCCTGGGTGGTTTTGCTTGGGGGGGGGCAGGTAACACCCAAACCATTACACCAAGGCATGATCTTTCTAGGGTGGGGGTTTCTTTGGTGAGATAAATGCTGCATAGGTAACTAAACCAAAAAATCCCACTGAAGCTACTGTTCACCTTTGTGTTTGGGGAAGAATTATCTCACTCTTTTTCACTGTGCATGTAAAATAGGGACAGTGACAGCATATTCTTTTTCCTCCATATATTGTAGATGAAAAGACTTGGGGACAGCCTTATAAATATGGTTTTGTTAGTTGTTTGATTGTATCATTGCTCTGTGTCTTTATTATCATATCAGAATATCATAAAGACCACTTGGATGTCAGGTTTAACATTTAAGATCAGTTAATCCACCTATAAGAAACAATTCTGTATGTTTTGGCTGGTCACATATCTAAGAGGCTGTTTCTTCTCTGTTACAGCTGTATGAAAAGGTTGCTCTTTTCCTGACCAATTTAGGTAAGCAATCTTGTTTTGGTCCCTATACTATGCTAGCATTTAACCTATAGAAATATGAAAGGCTTTGATTCATTTGCAGTGAACATGAGTTAATGGTTTTCTTAAGCTTATCATAGAATCATAGAATCATAGAATGGTTTAGGTTG
The DNA here is from genome assembly GCA_013400475.1 of Tricholaema leucomelas. Taxonomy (NCBI): domain Eukaryota; kingdom Metazoa; phylum Chordata; class Aves; order Piciformes; family Lybiidae; genus Tricholaema lacrymosa; species Tricholaema leucomelas. Next base: position 301,976 of record WAAF01006422.1, on the reverse strand, counting down.
GAAGGGACCTCAAGGATCATCCAGCTCCAACCCCCTGCCATAGGCAGGGACACCTCCCACTAGAGCAGCTTGCTCAAGGCCTCATCCAGCCTGGCCTTAAACACCTCCAGGGAGGAAGCATCCACAACCTCCCTGGGCAACCTGTGCCAGTGTCTTACCACCCTCACTGTAAAGAACTTCCTCCTAACATCCAGTCTAAATCTCCCCTCTGCCAGCTTAAACCCATTCCCCCTCGTCCTAACATTACTAGACCGTGTAAATAGTCCCTCCCCAGCCTTCCTGTAGGCTCCCTTCAAATACTGGAAAGCCACTCTAAGGTCTCCTCGAAGCCTTCTCTTCTCCAGGCTGAAGAGCCCCAACTCTCTCAGCCTGTCCTCATAGCAGAGGTGCTCCAGCCCTCTGATCATCTTCGTGGCTCTCCTTTGGACCCGCTCCAGCAGTTCACAAAGGAGCATATGACCTAAATTATAGCATCATTCAATCGGTGGGGGCATCCCCCAGCTGCCATGCTTGTTTCTTCTTCCAACCCCCTACTTTGTGAAAGCTTCAACAAATTGTTCCTTTGAGGGGAAAAGCAGGAGTTGTCAGAAGGACTCAGCACTCACAACCTCTAGGATGTACAAAGACTTGGAAATCATAGAATCACTTCTGGAAGCCAAATTTCTAGCTTGAAACTAAGGTACTTGTTGACAATCAAACACGTGCTGTAATCTGGGGAGAAAACTTCATTAGTTGACTCATCAACTCTACCAACACCTACTGGTGTTGGAAATTTCAGTAATCTCTTTGCAGCTCAGCCATAAAAGTGATCTTTATTCTAGACTAAGGGCAACACTTTCTAAGGACAGTGTTTACTGTCAAGGGAGTAGCAATGTTACTACTTGTATAGTCACAGATTGCACTGGGATGATCTTGGAGACCTCTTCCAACTTGGTTAATTCTATGATTCTACAGTTGGAAGAGACCCTCAAGGGTCATCTTGTCCAGTGCCCCCGCAGTCAGCAGGGACATCTCCAACTAGATCAGGCTGCCCAGAGTCACATGGAGTCTGATCTTCAATGTCTCCAGGGATAGAGTCTCAACCAGATCTATGGCTCAGGCAGAGCCTCTGGATGATGAAAGGTTGCAGTAGTTGATGGCAATTGGTAGGGGCTCCTTAGTATCAAGAAGCCTGAAATGAGACTTTTTTCAGAAGGCCTGGAAGTGAAGCACATTATAGCAGGTGTAGAAATGGTTTGAGGAGATTGCTTTGAGTTTCTGGATACCTGTGTACTCTGATGATGGTCACTAAGGTGTTTTAGACCAGGTGGCCAGATTTTGATGTCTGCTCAAAGGAAACACACAGCTGATTTTAGCTATTGTCAAGGCTTTTCCACCTCTGGGAAGTCATAGGTGACGTGTTCAGAGTAGCTCTGTGTAAGATAGACTTTCATGATGTTGGCTTTTATCACAGCCTCACTTGTATGCTGTAAATCTAAAATACCTTTACCTTCATATATCCATGGAAAAGGTACCTGCTAGTTACAGCTGAGAAATGTGTCTTTCAAGTATGTAATTTGCACAGGCTATGCCTGTTTTACACCCTGTGACACCCTGTGGACATTAAAATATGGTCTAGAAACCTTGAAGCTTGATTACTTTTTGCCAGGTTGTTAGCAAGGTAAGTCTGATTCATGTAGTCTGTGCAGAAAGCACTTGTGTGGAAACTCGGTGGGTCAGGCTGCTTTGACCATGTTCAGACTGCTTTGTGTTTTTTACTCTGCTGGCTTAAGCAGCTGATTTGCTCTGAATGATCTTTACCAGTGTAATAAACTCAAGAGTGGGACTGGCTGCAATGACATGGCCTTTTCAGAGCTCGTCTCTGTGCTGCCCCAGAGCACTGCCATTGTCTCAGATGGGCACATGAGCAGAGCTTCAGCTGCAGCAGCCTTTGTTAAAATCAAACCTGTCCTTCCCACAGACTGGCATCAAAGATTCATGATCTTTTATTTCTTCTTGGTTAGCTAAATATTTGTGTACTGGCACACACCCCCAGACTTGGGTTCCTTGACAGGCATTTCCAAAGCACTAACAGGATTTTTAATTCATGGTCTGCTTTATGGATTTGTTGATCATAGAATCACCCAGGTTGGAAGAGACCTCCAAGATCATCCAGGCCAACCTAGCACCCAGCCCTAGCCAATCAACCAGACCATGGCACTGAGTGCCTCATCCAGGCTTTCCTTGAACACCTCCAGGGACGGTGACTCCACCACCTCCCTGGGCAGCCCATTCCAATGGCAAATCACTCACTCAGTGAAGAACTTCCTCCTAACATCCAGCGTGCCAGCATGGTGGGAAAATCCATGAAACAGAACTGGAAGGAGGATTTGCTGCAGTTCAGTATGACAACTCTAACACAAAGCCTCTAGTGGGTTGCTTTCTGGCAATGTCATTACAGTAGAGTGCAGAAATGGAAACAAGAGAAAAGCCTGAGCCTGTAAAGCAGTCCAGGATGGGTGTTTAATATGTACATTATCTCGACCACATAGTTACAGTCTTCTGGGAATATCATTATCCATGTGTTAAGAGAGATTTCTAAGTCCTTGCAAGCTTTCTTCTGGTGTTCTAATTTTGAGTACAATTTCCTCCATTATGTCATATTTTGAAATCATCAGGTTAGTTCATGAATACACTGCCAGCTCTGACAGGTGTGTGCAGCCTTCGTGCAGAGGCAGGTTGTTCATCTCAGCAAACCCCTGAAACTCTGCTCTCTCTATTCACAGAGCAGCCTCGTACCGAATCCGAGTGGGAGAACAGCTTCACTCTGAAAATGTTTCTTTTCCAGTTTGTCAATCTGAACAGCTCTACCTTTTATATAGCATTCTTCCTTGGAAGGTAGGATTGGTGTCCATCCCCTCAAAATGAAGTAGAGAGAAGCAATAAAGTTGTCTGTAATGAAACAAAATGGGACCATATTAGCACACAACTCAAAATGCAATTTCCACCCTAGCAAAGCAGAACAGAATGCAGTTTTCTTTTCCTTGCCAAAGCCCAAGAGACAAATGTAGTTCTCATTTCCTAGCATCACATTGCCTCACTGCTAACTTCTAACAACTTTACTACTGGGAACTGATGAGTCCCACAGTATTACGCATGTGTGTCACTGCACTCTGCTTCGTGTGTGGAATTTGTTCAGGCTTTCTGTGGTTTGGGTTTTTTTATGGAATGGAAGTAGAATAGAGTAGAATTAGAATAAAATTGTATTAGGATAGGATAGAATAGAGCAGAATAGACTAGAAGGGAGTAGAAAGAATAGAAATAGAGTAGAATAGAATAAAGTAGAATAGAATAGAGTAGAATTAGAATAGAGCAGAGTAGAAAGCATAGAATAGGGATAGAAAAAAACAGGAATAGGAGTGGACTAAAACTAGAGTAGAATAGAATAGCATTAGAGCAGAGTAGAAGGAATAGAGTAGGAATAGAATAGGAGTGGACTAGACCTAGAGTAGAATAGAATAGCATTAGAGCAGAGTAGAAGGAATAGAGTAGGAATAGAATAGGAGTAGACTAGAACTAGAATAGAATAGAAATAGAATAGAGGAGAGTAGAAAGAATAGAATAGGAATAGAAAAAAAAACAGGAATAGAATAGGAGTGGACTAGAACTAGAGTAGAATAGAATAGCATTAGAGCAGAGTAGAAGGAATAGAGTAGGAATAGAATAGGAGTAGACTAGAACTAGAATAGAATAGAAATAGAATAGAGGAGAGTAGAAAGAATAGAATAGGAATAGAAAAAAAACAGGAATAGAATAGGAGTAGACTAGAACTAGAGTAGAATAGAATTAGAATAGAGGAGACTAGAAAGAATAGAATAGGAATAGAACAGGAGTAGAACTAGAGTAGAATAGAAGTAGACAAGAACTAGAGTAGAATAGAATTAGAATAGACCAGAGTAGAAAGAATAGAATAGGAATAGAGTAGGAGTAGACTAGAAATAGAGTAGAATAGAGTAGAAAGAACAGAATGGAGTAGGAGTGGACTAGAACAAGAGTAGAATAGAATTAGAATAGAGCCGAGTAGAAAGTGTAGAATAGGAATAGGAGTAGACTAGAACTAGAGTAGAATAGAATTAGAATAGAGCAGAGTAGGAAGAGTAGAATAGCAATAGAAAAGAACAGGAATAGAATAGGAGTAGACTAGAACTAGAGTAGAATAGAATTAGAGCAGAATAGAAGGAATAGAATAGAATAGAAGTAGACTAGAACTAGAGTAGATCAGAATTAGAGCAGAGTAGAAAGAATATAATAGGAATAGAAAAGAATAGGAATAGAATAGGAGTAGATTAGAACTAGAGTAGAATAGAATTAGAATAGAGCAGAGTAGAATAGAGTAGACAGGACAAAACAACAACAAAATAGTTGTGTTGGAAGTGACTCATGGCGATTTCCTAGTCCTGAATACTTTGCTGCTCNAGAGTAGGAAGAGTAGAATAGCAATAGAAAAGAACAGGAATAGAATAGGAGTAGACTAGAACTAGAGTAGAATAGAATTAGAGCAGAATAGAAGGAATAGAATAGAATAGAAATAGACTAGAACTAGAGTAGAATAGAATAGAAAGAATAGAGTAGATTAGAATAGAAGTAGACTAGAACTAGAGTAGATCAGAATTAGAGCAGAGTAGAAAGAATATAATAGGAATAGAAAAGAATAGGAATAGAATAGGAGTAGATTAGAACTAGAGTAGAATAGAATTAGAATAGAGCAGAGTAGAATAGAGTAGAAAGGACAAAACAACAACAAAATAGTTGTGTTGGAAGTGACTCATGGTGATTTCCTAGTCCTGAATACTTTGCTGCTCCTGTTACATGATTTGGAGTGTTATGAATGAGTTATGAGCTATCATTTGGGTTTTTTTTTCCCTTCAGAAAATGAAATGTCTGTTAATTTATTTGTATGTGTGTGTGTGCATGTCTGTGCACGTGTGTATGTGTGTATATATATTTGTACATCCTTTTCTGCAGGTCTCCTGAAAGCAAAAGAGTCTTTTGAGTAGAGGAATCCATGAATATGCATTGTTTGCATGTGGGGAAGTCGTGGGAATCCTTTTGGGAGAACACATGGGAGAATAGTTAAGAAATGTGTGTTTCCCTAATGGAAACAAACATTTTCACTGATTGCTCAGACAGGCAGGTATCACAGCCCACGTTGTGGCTAAAGAAATTGACTGGCAGCTGAAAGCCATTTTTCAAACTGAAATGATGAGTTTTATTCAGACTTTCTCTCCTCTCTATATTTACTGAATATCCAACAGCAGAATAATTGATGTAGAAATAAAGCTTGAAGTAAAAATGTTCTTAGTCCTGCATGAATATTACTCCAAGAATTGCCCAAAACATTTTGCAGCATAACATCTCTTCTGCAGGTCTATCAATCAGGCTAAGATGACACTAGATTAAAACAGCAGTGTGAGCTTTCTTTTGCTAAGGTGAGCAGGCTGCTTACACAATGTAGTTGATGTATATTCCTGTGTTAAAGATTTACAGGACACCCTGGTGCCTACTTAAGGCTGATAAACCGGTGGAGACTGGAAGAGGTGAGTGTTCACTAACTGATTTATCAGCTGTCCACAGATGCAGTGTATGCAGAGCCAGACACATAACTCTGTCTAGGTAGTTTTGAGTGTTATTGGCTTTTCAGTTGCTGTCTAACTCCACACTACCACCTGCTATAAAAAACATCTACTTATTGATATATACTGATACACATCTTGTCCTTTTCAGTGCTAGCAGTTTTAGTGTTTGCATCACATTTGGATAGTGCTCCCAAATGGCTCAAATCTCAACTCACATTTTTTACACAGGAAATATTTTGTCTTTGAAATGAATCATTCAGTCATGAATCTGACAGCTTTCTGCTTCTAAAAAAAAATATTCTTTCTTCTCAGCTTTTCCAGCTGAGCTAAAAGAACAACTTAAAAATCCAGACACATAGAATGTACTTGAAAGTTGACCAAAACAGCTGAACAAATTTCCCCAAAGACCTACTGGCATAGCATTCCACGTCTATAAAACCAGGTGGATTTGAAAGCAATGTGAATTTGGCTTTGTAAGTCACTCAAGGACCAATCTCAATATCATAGAATCATAGAATGGTTTAGGTTGGAAGGGACCGCAAGGATCATCCAGCTCCAACTCCCTGCCATAGGCAGGGACACCTCCCACTAGAGCAGGCAGGTATCTGTGCAAATAGATTCAGAATTCAAAATCCACTTGAAGGTAATTAGAGGTGAACAGCAGCAGTCCATGAACCAGTCATCTAGTTTCCAGGCTGCTATTTGCACACTCAAATCCCATGGTTTCTTTTCTGCTTCACAGCTGAATAACTGAAACAACTTTGGAAATACCTGATAAATGGCAAGTGGGAAATGCAGGTCTTACACTGCCAACGTGAATTTACCAACCACACTGGAAATAGAGATATTTTGGTTAATAAAGGTCATCCAAATACCATCAAAGAAGGAATTCTTTGAAAAAGCCTCCATTATTTTGAAGTAGTGAATTCTGTGTATTCAATAACAATGCACTATAAATGGGCAGACAGAAAGAAACTGAGCAACCTTTCCAAGTCTGTGAGGGTCTGACCTGGCCTAGCAGCTTGCTGCTGCCAAAGGAAGACAGCTTTGCTCTTCCTTAGTGCCTTCCCTCCAAAGTTTGCCTCTTCTACTTCCTTTGCGCTGGCTCTGGCTTGTCCAGCCCTATGAAGAGCTCGTTCAATTCATCCTGTATCAGCAGGAAACTCTTTGGTAATTCTCTGTGAATTACTTTTCTTATAAATTGCTGGACTGAATCATCTCTCAGAGGGATCAGAGAACAGAGAAAGAACCTCACCTCTGTAGGAGCAGAGATGGGAGGGAAAAAGAACCAGGTTGGGAGGGAAGTGCAAAAGTGAGGTGTTGCATGTTGGGTCAGTTGTAGTAATGAGGGGAGGAAGAGAAGGAACGGAAGGAGCTGGAGGTGGTCGGGGGGAGGAAAACAGTTTTGCTCCCCATTCAAACCTCCGGTGGGGCAGGGGCTTGGCTGTGCCCTGCCTTAGTCCACTTAGTCCTATATATCAAGAGTATTCAATAAGCAATATTAGGTCTATCCTCTAGGCATAAACTGTTTGCCTGTGCAGGCAGGAGGAGTTTTCTCTTCATTCTCTGTATCAGCAAAGTCAACATTGCCCAAAACTATTGAAATCATCAGAGAAACTTGGTAACCTTTGCCTCTGTCCCACCCACAGTGGCACCACAGATTGTAAGGTGTAATGTGAACACTGCCTTGGTTTCAGCTCATTTTGAGCTCTGCAGAGTGTTAGATGACAGGCTTAAGAGGCTTGGTGATATGATACAGTCTCAAATGTTCCTGCCAGCTTAGGGCTTTTTCTAAATGCCATTTCATTTCCTTTCAGCAAATTATCCAATATCCATTTTCGCTCGTTCAGAAGTGCTGTACAACTCAGCATTATTTCTGTTTAACCTTGTATTTCTTCCTTTCTCTAGTGCCACCCTAGTGGATGCCTTATTGATCTCTGTATGCAGATGGGTATTATAATGGTGTTAAAGCAGACCTGGAATAATTTCATGGAACTGGGCTACCCGTAAGTACATACAGAGTCAGTCAGGGTTGGAAGGGACCACAAGGATCATCCAGTTCCAACTGCCCTGCCATGCCCATTGGCACCCTACCCTAGATCAAGCTGGCCACAGCCTCATCCAGCCTGACCTTAAACACTTCTAGGAATGGGGCCCCAACCACTTCTCTGGGCAACCCATTCTAGGCTGTCACCACTCTCATGCTGAACAACTTTCTCCTCACCTCCACTCTACATCTCCCCACCTCCAGCTTTGCCCCATTCCCCCCAGTCTTGTCACTCCCTGATAGCCTAAAAAGTCCCTCCCCAGCTTTTTTGGAGGCCCACTTCAGATACTGAGCCACAAGAAGGTCACCTGGGAGCCTCCTCTTCTCCAGACTGAATAGCCCCAACTCTTTTAGTCTGTCCTCATAGCAGAGCTGCTGCAGCCCTCTGAGCATCTTTGTGGCCCTTCTCTGGACACATTCCAGAATCTCCACATCCTTCTTGTAATGGGGGCTCCAGAACTGGCTGCAGTACTCCAGGTGGGGTCTCACCAGAGCAGAGTAGAGGCAGAGAATCACCTCCCTCAATCTACTGGCCACACTTTTCCTGATGCAGCCCAGGATCTGCTTTGCTTTCTGGGCTGCAAGTGCACACTACTGGCTAATATAAAGCCTCCATAGGTCACAGGAAAATACTACCTTTGTGCTTGCCTTACTACCAGTTACTTAAAATCAAGTGGTCATTACAACAGAGCATTGCCCCTAGGACACAGAATTCTGAAGACACATTCCCAGGTGCATAGGGAGAGGAGGTGTTTGGTTGGTTGGGTTTTTTTTTATCCCACATTGGACCTAGTTTGCAAAACCAAAACTGTAATATGAATGCTGACAGAATAGATATGGGAAGCACTTGATTTCACTAAGCTGTATTCCACATTTGAAAACTCCTTAAAAACAGCTGTAGGATGGCTGTATGTCCTCACATGGGAAATATTTTGGGGTATAGCCATGCCAGTAAGTTCTAAATTGGATTTCTCTTTGCTGGGCAATAAAATATGAAGGGGTTGAAAAAAATAGAAGAGCTGGAAAAAATGCACTGCTGGCATCAGAGAGAGAAAATTGTCCTGACTGGTATACAGACAAGCTCCTCAGTGATCTTCAGGGTATTATAGAATCATAGAATGGTTTAGGTTGGAAGGGACCTCAAGGATCATCCAGCTCCCGCCCCCTGCCATAGGCAGGGACACCTCCCACTAGAGCAGGTTGCTCAAGGCCTCATCCAACCTGGCTTTAAATGCCTCCAGGGAGGAAGCATCCACAACCTCCCTGGGCAACCTGTTCCAGTGCCTTACCACCCTCACTGTAAAGAACTTCCTCCTAACATCCAGTCGGAATCTCCCCTCTGCCAGTTTAAACCCATTCCCCCTCGTCCTGTCATTACTAGACCTTGTCAATTGTCCCTCCCCAGCCTTCCTGTAGGCTCCCTTCAGATACTGGAAAGCCACTGTAAGGTCTTCTTGAAGCCTTCCCTTCTGCAGGCTGCAGAGCCCCAACTCTCTCAGCCTGTCCTCGTAGCAGAGCTGCTGCAGCCCTCTGAGCATCTTCGTGGCTCTCCTCTGGACTCGCTCTGCCTTAGCTAAAAAGGTTGATGAGCCTTCACTCCCCACTGGTTCCTTTCTTACAGATTAGTGCTTAATGAGCATATTTAGTATTTTTAGTATTTAATGAGCATGTATGATTAATATAGACAGTTGATGCTAGAGACAGTGTGGCAGGTCATCAAGGGAAATCAGCAAGTGTGAAAATATTAGAAAGCTGACATTGTCAGAAAGTTTGCCCTTGCAGAGTTCAGAGGGATTTGCTTTGCTGCAGGATCCACAGCAGAGCTACTGCAGAGTTCAGTCCCCAAACTGCAGAGGTAGGTTGCAGCAGTGATTTCAGGCAGCCTCAGTGCTGATCACATCTGGCTCTAATGAGAACTGAATAAATGATTTACATGCACAAAATAACTGGCAGTCAAGGTGCTCAGAGCTCACTCTGTCTGTCCTCACAAGCTTGCACCTCGCACTGCTTGCCAGCATTTTGCAGCTGTTAAGGCTCAGCAGGATCGATCCTTCTCTTACCCATCCCTGCCTCTTTTGTCAGTTTTCATTAGAACTTTCTGCTACCTATTAATAGGCATTTCAGAACCTAATAAAGAGCACAGAGGGGGATTAAAGAAGGTGACTGAAGGAGAGGGGAGGAGATAGTTTAAGAACAAGTGATTTAATAGGAGTAAATTGCTTCAGGTGAAGGCAGTCTTTTCAGAGCCACAGCGAAAATCACAGCACAAAACACACAGTCACAGCTAATGGGGGATGCCTCCATTTACTCTGATGAGAGAACAAACCAGGCCACAGTGAAGGCAAGAAGTGAAGCATAGTCAGAGAAAGGGTCCAGGCACAACTTGGCAGAAAATCTCTCTCTTCTTTTTATTTTTTTTTTCCTTCCTCTCCATAGTAACTGCAACTCTTAGAAGCACAGGGTGTATCTGGCTGGAAGAGACCTCAAAGGCCATCAACCTATCACTGAAGGGTCAAAACTAAACCATGTCCCTAAATGCCAGGTCCATGCCCCAGGAATGGTGACCCACTTACTGCCCTGGGCAGACCATTCCAATGTTTGAGAACCCCCCTAGTGAAAAAGTGTTTCCTAACATCGAGCCTAAACTTCCCCATGCCCTTTGTTGGCCACACCAGTGCAACTCCCTGACCTGGAGAGGCAGGGGTGTTTATTTCAGATGTGAACACTCATTTCTCTTCTGGTTCAGTGCCTCGCACAGTGCTGTGCCTCTTCAGGACCGACATCTTACCCCCGAAATCTAGTGTAGCTCCCCTGTTTCTTGAGGGGAAGATGTACAGGGTTAACCCTCCTGGAGGGAGTGATCTTGAACCTGACTCCAGGTGGTCTTGACCCCTCTCCAGGGTTGGGTCTGAACACTACCAGGTGATGATGGTTAGCCCACTCCCCCTTCCTGTCAAAGATCCATAAAAGTAGGAGGACTGCCTGTTTGTTTTCTCTCTCTCCCCTGCCTTCCTGCTCCCCAGAAATCACCATTCCTGTTTCCTGCTGCTTATAGTTTCACCACATGGTCATCACCACCCACGAGGCAGACAAAACCCATTGCCATCAAATCTGGTTGTATATTTACATGGTTTGTATCTTGGTTTTCCCTTCTCTATACCTTTGCAACTTCCCTACCTGATGTACCTTTTAATTATCGTTAAACTTCTCTTCTTTTAACTTCCAAGTTGCAGTGAGATTATTTCTTTGGGTCTGCATACCTCTCCTCTCTCTCCATCTAATTCCTTTTCATTTGGGGAAGAGAGAAGTGCATCCTATAAATTGTTACTGGCTCTATGAACTATATTTGAGTCTCTGGGAAATTAAAGTTAGAACAGAGACAGAAGATGAAGCAAGCATTAGCACTCCATTTACTTATTTCTCAATTAGAGCTCAACCAACTCCACACAGCATTGCATTCTGCCGTGTAAACAGAGCCTGAAGTGGTTTGGCATTCTGTGCAGAGGAAAAAGAAGCTAAATAAATAATGAAAAGATGCTGAAATCCCTCCACCATTTTACCAACCTCTAGGCCTGGATTGCAGCTGATCATCCTCTGTCGTGCCATCAGCTACACATACTACTAACGCTCTCTTTTCCTGTGCGTTGGGACATTAGTGTTGCACTTGATGTTGTGCAGACACAACCTCTTCCAATTCTATGGTAAGTAGCCACTAATATTATTTATCTTGTTTCTTTAATTGATTTGCAAAATGCAGGCTAATTCAGAACTGGTGGACTAGGAGGAAGCTTCGGCAAGAGTACGGCACACAGAGTAAAACAAGCTTCCCACAGTGGGAAAAGGACTACAACCTGCAGCCTATGAATGCTTATGGACTCTTTGATGAATACCTAGAGATGAGTATGTTACTCACCTTACTTCTCTCTCTTTCACTGGATTTGAATGGTGTTGCTTTTTTGCTGATGTGAGCTGCTGTACTCTTTAAATTATTGATATGTAGAGCTACAGAGGCTGTAGGATGGTTTTCATCCTCACAGGTCAGATGTGAGATGGAATGGAAGTGAGTTTGTAAGAACCAACCAAGGCAGTGTAACTAACCACATTGCTGATGGTTTGCTAACTTTGCATCTATATAAACACTTCTCATTCCCACTTTGTGTGGAGAAGGCTGTTTTCCAAACCAGAACTCACCTCTTTGACTGCACACATTTCTGAAGAACTTTGCTGTCCTTTACTGGAGGAAATTCCCTTGGGCTTTTACTTCTTAACTGCATGGCACAGCCCTGCATGCTTCTTTGTGTTCTAAGTTTGCCATCATTTACTAAGCACAATCTACAAAGTAGATTGCTGCCAAAAGGCATTGCTCTGTCCAGAGAAAAGGGGAAGAAATGTTAAAGAGCAAGAGCTTTTGCCCTGTGTGACTGCACGAGCCATTGATGTGGTTCACAGTATCACAGTATCACCAAGGTTGGAAGAGACCTCACAGATCATCAAGTCCAACCTTTCACCACAGAGCTCAAGGCTAGACCATGGCACCAAGTGCCACGTCCAACCTTGCCTTGAACAGCCTCAGGGCCGGCGACTCCACCACCTCCCTGGGCAGCCCATTCCAGTGTCCAATGACTCTCTCAGTGAAGAACTTTCTCCTCACCTCAAGCCTAAACTTCCCCCGGCGCAGCCTGAGGCTGTGTCCTCTCAGGTGGCCAGCGCCAGAACAAGAGAAGAGAGCAACCTCCCCCCTGGCCACAGCCACCCTTCAGGTAGTTGTAGACAGCAATAAGGTCACCCCTGAGCCTCCTCTTCTCCAGGCTAAACAATCCCAGCTCCCTCAGCCTCTCCTCGTAGGGCTGTGCTCGAGGCCTCTCACCAGCCTCGTTGCCCTTCTCTGGACACGCTCAAGCATCTCAATGTCCCTTCTAAACTGGGGGGCCCAGAACTGGACACAGTACTCAAGGTGTGGTCTAAGCAGTGCAGAGTACAGGGGCAGAATGACCTCCCTGCTCCTGCTGACCACATCATTCCTGATGCAGGCGTTGTGGCAATTAAGGAGGCAGGAATTATATGTAGTTAATTTTGTTTCCAGAAAGCCTCGTCCACAACTCTGTGCAAATCAGTTAAACTTGGGTTCTAATTTGGTTGGGAAAAGCTTCAGAAGGATGCTTATGGGCAATTCATTCATTTGGGAGAATCAGAAAATTGGAAATGTTTAGCCACAAAATGGCTTTGCCTCACTTACAAATAGGTAGCCTGGAGCCCCAGGGAAAGTCTGTGCTACTCGCTGCAGTGGAGTAGAAATTTCAGGATAGTTCCTGGCTCCTTTGTGGCACTGNCTGGCTTCTTTGTGGCACTGTTGGAACTGCTCAGCCATTGAGAGGCTTCCAGATCTTCCCAGGGTGCTGGGAAAGAGGCAGACAATCTCTGACCTGATCCTGGTTCCTCTTGGCACAGAGGTTTGCAGAGCTGCAGGCAGGATCTCTTGCAGACGTGCGAGAGCCTGATGTCAGTGGCACTTCTTGCCATGTTGTGAGGCACTTAAATGCCTTCTTCTGGGAAACTTGAGGCACTTATGTTGCCAGGTAGTTCAAGCCCAAAACATCAGTGCTAAGCTGACACATAAGTCAGAGCAGAATATTTTGTCCGAGAGCTGTGAGGCAGAGGCAGCCAGGCAGAGGCAACACAACTGCTTGCAACTTAGCTCAGTTTCTGTTACTTGCCTGAGTGCAGTGGCTCCTTTGGCCACAGAAGTTCACCAATCAGAATGGCATTTGCAAAGCTGACCATATTAGGTGACCCCTGGGCTTACTCACCTTTATTTGGGCAAGACACCAACAAATACCTAAACACCTGTGGGTACCTGTTTATCACTTTGGGAGGGGACATAATGGCTCAAGCCTGTTTTCCTCTCTCCCTTGCTTCCCCCATCAGCAGAAGGGTGGGACAAGCCAGGATATCTGATAGGCCTATTAGCCTGCCAGGACAGTCATGACTATTTTTTTTTTCTTTTCCTCTTCACACAATTCTTTTGAACTCATGGGAAATTCAGGAGAAGCACCTCTAGAAACCTAGCAAAAGAAAGACTGCTGCCCATCTGTATTATAAAAAAGAATTTATTCAGCCCTACTAGGTGCAGGCTTTGAGAGATTCTTGTTGATGCTGGAGGAAAAATGCCCCTTTCTAAAAAACACAGCTTGTCCACCTCCAGGCTTTGCTCCAAATTTCAAAATCCAGATGTTGCTGTCATCCCAGGAAGGGATGTGCATTTGCTTTTGTCATTCTTGCTTGCAAGGAACTGCTGTAGCAACATCACTAGGCAGCGTAAGAAGAAACGTTTGTGTATCTAGGCGTGAGGTTTGTGTGCATGTGTTATTTGGTATCTTGGACTTTGGCATTAGATCTTAATCATAGACCCATAGAACATTAGAGGTTGGAAGGGACCTCCAGAGGTCATCGAGTCCAACCCCCTGCCAAGGCAGGATCCCCTAGGGTAGTCTGCACAGGAATGCATCCATGCAGGTTTGGAAAGTCTCCAGAGAAGGAAACTCCACAACCTCTCTGGGCAGCCTGTTCCAGGGCTCTGTCACCATCACTGTAAAGAAGTTTCTCCTCGCATTGAGGTGAGACCTTCTATGTTCCAGTTTGTAGCTATTGTTCCTTGTCTAATTAATGCACACCACCAGAAAGAGATTGGCCCCCTCCACTTGACATCACCCCTCAGATATTGATAGACATTGATCAAATCCCCTCTCAGTCTTCTCTTCTGCAGACTAAATAGCCTCAGGGGTCTCAGTCTCTCTTTGTAGGGGAGATGCTCAAGTTCCCCAGTCATCCTCATGGCTCTCTGTTGGACTCTCCAGCAGTTCCCTGTCTCTCTTGAACTGGGGAGCCCAAAATTGGACACAAAATTCCAGTTGTGGCAGAGCAGAGGGTGAGAAGAAACTACTGTAACCTTCTCATGTTTTTTCCCTAGTTCTCCAGTTTGGATTCACAACCATTTTTGTGGCAGCTTTTCCACTGGCACCACTTCTGGCCTTACTTAACAATATCATTGAAATTCGGCTTGATGCCTACAAATTTGTTACCCAGTGGAGAAGACCTTTAGCTTCAAGAGCCAAAGATATAGGTGAGCTCTTTGTGTTTGTTTTGTGTGTGTGTGTTGTTTTTAAGGCAAAGGTTTGACCACTTCAACTAAGAGCAGATTAAGGTATTTTCAGTCACACTGCTTACTAACAAAACACATGTTAATTGTTTGGGTATCTAATGTCAGTCTACTTAGGCAATTAGTAGCCTATATTGGAAAATGCCTTTCAATGATTTTCTGGGTGACTTAACAACCAGGATATTTTAATGAAGTGAGCAGTGTTCCCTGCAGGTTTTCCCTTCTGGCAGATGTGCTGTGTGAACACAACACTGCTCAGGTTTGAATCTAACAACCAGACAGAGCAGCTGAAACGTAAAAGTCAAGTTAAAGCAGCCACCATCCTGTAAGGGACCTGTGTGTTTCACATTTACCTGGCCAAAACCAAGCTGCCCTGTGACTCAGAGCCTGAAAGACCTAGTGGTCCTTCCTCAGTCAGACAGGGTGGCTCTAGATCCAAGACACTTGCCCTCAGCAAAGCACGTCAGTACTGCTAAACACAGAGTTCAGGTGATTTGGACTTCCCCCAGCCACACACTACTGCAAGGCCTTTCTGAACAGATTTTGGCTATAAATCTCTTCTGTCCTTGCAGTGTTCAAAAGCAGAACACCTTCAGGAAGGACTCTGCAAAACGAACCCATCTGCCCAATGCTGAACCCCTGGTGTCTTTGGAGGGGTCAATAGGATACCCTAGCACCCATCGGCATTGCAAAAACTTCATGCCCACATCATAAATTATCAGGAGCTCAGGCTTTGTGCTGTCAGAGTGGTCTACCACGTGCCTGAAATCTGTGTCTGAGCAAAGCTTTGTTTGTCAACAGTGTGGATCTATGGATTTAAGTACAAGCCTGGGCATCAGCCAGCACAGAGCATGCACAGAAAAAGAGACATTTTTTTAATTCAGGTTGCTTCAGATGTGATTTCTCAAAATAAGTTTCAGCCAGTCCCTACTCAGCAAAGTTTTCAGATTGATTCCTCATTAGAACCAACAGTTCTCTCTTCTCTTCCTTTGATGTGGTGCTCAGTGATGATCCTCATGACTGGAGCTGGTGTCTGCCTGTACCACAAAATTTGTCAGACAGAAATAAAATAGAATAGAATCAACCAGGTTGGAAGAGACCTCCAAGATCATCCAGGCCAACCTAGCACCCAGTCCTATCCAGTCAACCAGACCATGGCACTAAGTGCCTCATCCCCTCTTTTCTTGAACACCTCCAGGGATGGTGACTCCACCACCTCCCTGGGCAGCCCATTCCAATGCCAATCACTCTCTCTGCCAACAACTTCCTCCTAACATCCAGCCTAGACCTCCCCTGGCACAACTTGAGGCTGTGTCCCCTTGTTCTGTTGCTGGTTGCCTGGGAGAAGAGACCAACTCCACCTGGCTACAACCTCCCTTCAGGTAGTTGTAGACAGCAATGAGGTCCCCCCTGAGCCTCCTCTCCTCCAGGCTGCACACCCCTAGCTCCCTCAGCCTCTCCTCATAGGGTTTGTGTTCCAGGCCCTTCACCAGCTTTGTTGCCCTTCTCTGGACACCTTCCAGCACCTCAACATCTCTCTTGAATTGAGGAGCCCAGAACTGGACACAGTACTCAAGGTGTGGCCTGACCAGTGTTGAGCACAGGGGAAGAATAACCTCCCTCATCATAGTGGCCACACTGTTCCTGATGGGCCAAAATTTCCAGGTGATGCCTAGGACCTATGTGCTGTTGTGGAGCATCGGCCTGTGTTGTGGAGGCAGGAAATTAATGTGCCAGAGGCAGGGAATTAATGTGCCAGAGGCAGGAATTATAACAAATGGAATTCTTTTCTTTTCCTGAACACCCTGCCCCCAAACTATATACAAAATCAGCTTAAGTTGATTTACAGATTCAGTTCCATCAGGAATTTCTTCCAAAAGAATGTTATAGATGAATTTAGAGATTTAAGAAGTCAGAAAATGGAAAAGGCTAAGCAATAAACACAGCTTTACCCTGCTATCAGTCAAGGCCGAGCAGAGAATTAAGGGAACAGCAAGTTTTACTCATGGAGGTAAGAGGTATTCAACAGTGATCCCTTGCTGGATTTCTCTGCTCTCAGCTGCCTCCTGATGCTGCAGGCATAGTATAGATCCATGCAGCAGAAGCCCAAATCGAGTGGCAGAGCCACCAAACTCAGAAATGTCTTGAGCACTTCTTCCATGAGTGGAATGATCATGGAGCAATACTGCCGTCACAGCAGCAGGGGAGAGCCCAAACTGCACAGGGAGGAAGTTGGCTGCTGATATGGTCCGAGAGCAGCTGGCCCAGGTGCCACCAGCAGGTCTCTCAAAGGGCCCAGGGCTTGCCAAGCCTGCAGGTTTGCACAGAAGGGTGCAAAAGTGGGGAGGACCATCCAGGGATGGGGGAAAACCAAGAGTCGTGCAAAAAAGCAAGGATGGGACAGTCACAGCAGGAACTCTGTCAAGGCAGGAATCTTTCAAGATGAGAACTCTCAAGGCAGGAACTTTTTCCCCTTCTCCCTTGCTCTGTTTATCCTCTTCTAGACAAAGTGTCCATTTACCATTTCATCCTGGGTGTGAAAACCAGGCCAACCACCAGCCCGATTCCAGCACGGGCTCCCACACGGGGCAGCACACACGCGGGAAAGTGCCTTTTGCTGTTCCACCCCCACAGGGTGGGGGTTGGAAAGCAGTTTTCATGCTGCCTTCTCCCGTTCAAACTCGTGGGGGCAGGGGGAGAAGAAAAGAATTGGGAGCACCCTGGAGCAGCATGCCACAAAGATTTGATGGTGATGGGTACATGCTGACCAGATGTGCACAAGTTACACCAAGGGCCCTGCAACAGAGCATGGGTTGCATGATCTCTTGCCCTGGACACCCTCCTCAAAGCTGGGTAGCCATCATCATAGGCAGGGAGGCTGTAGAGCATTACTTAGAGGTGTCCATGCAGAACGGCTCAGGTTGGAAGAGACCTTGACATAGTTCCAACCCCCCTGCTATGGGAAAGGAGACCTTCCACAAGATCAGGTTTCTCAAAGCCTCATCCAACCTGGCCTTGAACCCTTCCACAGGGCAACCTGTTCCAGTGTCTTCACACCCTCACTGCAAAGAATTTCTTTCTGACTCAGTCTAGAATGGTCTGGACTGCAGTCAGCAGGGACATCCTCAACTAGATCAGGGTGCCCAGAGCCTTGTTGAGCCTCATCTTGAGTTTCTCCAGGGATGGGGACTCAAACACCTCCTTGGGCAACCTATTTGAGTGTTCCACCACACTCATGGGAAAAAACTTGTTCGTAACATCCAATCTAAGTCTACTCTTCTCTAGTTTGAAGCCTTTGCCCGTTGTCGCCACAGACCTTCATAAACAGTCTCTCCTCATCCTTCTTGTAGGGCCTCTTCAGATACTGAAAGGTTGCTATTAGGTCTCTCTGAAGCCTCCTCTTCCCCAGGCTGAACAACCCCAGCTCTCTGAGCTTGTCCACATAGCAGAGGTGCTCCAACCCCCTGATCACTTTTGTCACCTTCCTCCTGATCTGCTCCGTGTCCTTCCTGTACTGAGGACTCCAGACCCTCAAGCTTCAGTCCATTCCTTCTCATCCTATCACTATGAGCCCTTGTAAAAAGTCCCACCCCAGCTCTCTCATAGACCCTGTTCGGGTACTAGAAGGCTACTGTAAAGTACACAGTTATGTGATGGTGGAGACAAGGCCTCCATGAGCATTTCTGTGGCCTTCTTGAAGTTATTTGCAGGATAAAGAAAATTCTCACCTGGTGGAAACAGAAATCTGCTCCACTGAGGTCCTGCTGCTCAGTAACAAAAATGACATTCATTCAATTGACTCTCAGATGGAAGCTGCATGAAGAGGCCTTGGGTGGTGGGGTAACTGCCTCAGAGCATGCAGGATCTCAGGCACTGTGGTTCTATTTTTCTTTGAGTTAACACACTTTCCTTGTTGAACAGGAATCTGGTATGGCATCCTGGAAGGCATTGGGATTCTTTCTGTCATCACAAATGCGTTTGTTATAGCTGTGACATCAGATTTCATCCCTCGCCTTGTTTACGCTTACAAGTATGGACCTTGTGCTGGCCAAGGAGAAGCTGGACAAAAGTAAGATATGGGGGGGATGTGCATGAAAGTCACTTCACTGCTCAAACAGCTACAGCAGTGTCTGTGTATGCTCCGATTCCACTAAGCAAAACTTACTGTTTGTGCTTAGGTAGCATTTACTGTGTGTGGCTTAGCCATAGATGTTGTTGCTTTGCATACTCACAGAGCATGACTGACTGTAACTTATGACATGAACTGAAGGGAAAGGCAGCAGAACTGCTACAGAGATGTGGTGTGTGTGCATCAGCACTTCCCAGCTGGTGCACAGCAATATAACCCTCTTTTCATTCTGAAGCTATGCTGCTATTTATCAGTTACAGATTTAATGAGCATTTTAAACTTACTAGGATGTTTTTTTTTTCCCTGATGTAGTAGTCAGCATGTATTGCTAAAAAAAAAAAGAGCAGTGTCTAGCAATTCCCAGCTAATAAATCAAGGTATACTTGCAGAGGAAAGCAATTTGTTTTTCTTCTAACACTTGAGTCCTTAGATTAAATCTTTCAGGAGACATTTGTAGACCGAGTCTCTGCTGCCTAAGTGGATTTTCTTTCAGTGTTACTAAACGCTGAGATTATATTACTGTTTGCACGCTACCAGTAAGCTGCTGCCTGCCTGACAACTTGTTCAACCCAGGCTGTTGGGCTCGGGGTCACTGAGTCCAGCCAAACAGAGTTTGCAAGTGATCTCCCAGCAGCATTACCAGCAAAGACTCCAGCGTCCAGAGGAAGCCAAGCTAAAGAGCAGACAGCGATAGGGAGCTTGTGTTCTGCTGCTGGACATATGGCAGATTGATTTTTGCTCCCTGCTGCAGAAGGCAAGTTCTGCTGTTGCTGCCTCTCTGCAATCTCTTGGCTGTCAATACTGTTTAACCATGCTGTCATAAGAAGGGCAGCTGGTACAGCTCTCCTGATTAGCAGTGCTGCTAAGCTGTCCTGCAAGGAGTGTGGCATTTTAGTCAGTGCCAGAGGAGATGTTCCATTTACTTGGATGAAGCATTAAAGTCACTTTGTGGCTAAAGTGTTTGGTCTGGTGCCAGCCCTTCCTGACTCTATGCCTCTGCTTGGGCCATTGTGAAGATGCATAAGACAGTAAGGGGCTGGCAGCAGCTTTTCTTGCTGCTGATTTTTCTCAGGGTATGAAAAACCAACACCTTTGGACATTTGAGTTTTGTGACAACTCAGATGTGACTCACTGGCTTTTAAACTAATTCTGTATAGGGGAAGTAGCTTGGCTCACAGAGGAAGCTCATATCTTTTCACAAACCTCTTGTAAGGTGGTGTCACACTTCTGCTGCTTTCCTGAGTGGCCATCAGATAATAATCCTTTGAAGTAGCCAACTTGGATATTTCCATCAGCATTCTGGATTTGATTATTAATAAGTAGAGTTATAAAAGCAGGGAGCTATTAAAAAAATCCACAGGAATATTGAGTTTTCTCCAGTTCAGAAGTCAGGAACATCTGCTGCTGAATAACTCAGAGGAGAGAGGTGCTTGTTTCTTTCAAAACACATCTGTGCATATTAGAACCATACAACACTCAGTGATACCAGAGAAGTATTACAATTCAGTTTCAAATCCACTCAGTGTGGAGAGTTGGAGACAAAGTTAGATGGAGTTTAAATGGAATTTCTCAGAGACCCACACAATCCATAGTTTAAAAACCAACCAAACAACCAAACCTGTACCTTACTGAGCATTATTCTCTGCAGCTTGCCTAGGCTTACCTGTGCTTGGGTGGTCCAAAGGGACCAGCACAAGACCTTTGCCGTATCTCTCCTCAGCTTTTAACACAAAACTTGAGCTTCCTGATGACTCCCACAGCACTTGGTCAGGTGACAAATACTCTCCTACTTGGAGTTCTCCAAATTCTGCCTGATCTTCCAAGTGCTCATCCTCCTTGGGGGTCTTTCAGTACTGAACTCCTCTAACTGGACATTGTGTAAAAGGCTGTTTTAAGTGTACCTCCTTTCCATCCCTTTGTGCTAGTACCATGAGGGCAACACTGGGAAGATTCTGGTTATCTTCCTGGTGCTACTCATTATTTTCTCTGCCTCTGTTGGGTCACATTTTAGGTGACATTTCTTTTCAAAATGACTTCACCATTTCCTCTTCCATAGAAACCTGCCATTACTCCCCTTTTATTGTCCTTCTGACCTACTGGAGCATTTCTTTTGTATTGCCACAACACCCCTTTCAAATATTAATAAGCATCAGCATTCTACTTTGAGACCCAGAGAGCATCCTCCTGTGCACAAGAGTTAACAGAAAACCCTTGCTGTGTCCTGACTGCAGGATTTGTTTCCCCTCTAGGTGTATGGTTGGGTATGTTAATGCCAGTTTGTCAGTATTTCTGGTGTCTGACTTTGAGAACCGCTCAGAGCCAACCTCAAATGGAAGTGAATTCTCTGGGTCACCATTAAAATATTGCAGGTAAGAACCCAATCAAAATACCATTTTGCTTTAAGATGTTGCAAGGCAGAGGCACCATAGGAAATTTGGGGTTGCAACTGATTTTCAGAACTAAGAAGCCAGTCATGGATTGAAGTGTCCTACTCGGGGGCATGCTTGTAGTGCTGCTTGCTGCACGATTCTCTCCTTAGATGGGGTTTGGAACTAGATGATCCTTGTGGTCCCTTCCAACTCTGACTGATTCTTTGATTCTATAAAGGAGAATCTGTAAAGTGAGTATCTGGCAGGCTCTTAATAGAGCATTTCTTTGGTGTCATGTCTTGAAACAGACACAAACATCATTACAAAAGGGATGTGGAGGTGCTGGAGTGAGTGCAGAGGAGGGCAAGGAAGCTGTGGAAGGGCTGGAGAATAAATTTTATGAGGAGCAACTGAGGGAGCTGGGGTGGTTAGTTTGAAAAAGAGGAGGCTGAGGGGAGACCTCATCACTGTCTACAGCTACCTGAAAGGATATTGTGGAGAGGCTGCTGCTGGTCTCTTCTCACCAGTCAATAGGGATAGAACAAGAGGGAATGTCCTCAAGCTGCCACTGGGGAGGTTTAGACTGGACATTAGGAATTTTTTTTCCCCAACAAGAGTGATCAGGCATGGAAATGAGCTGCCCAGGGAGCTGGTGGAGTCACCAAACCTGCATGTGTTTAAAAGTTGTTTGGATGTGGTGCTTGAGGATATGGCTTAAGGTGAACCTTGTAGAGTTCTCAGTTGGGTTTGGTGATCCTGAGGGGCTTTTCCAAGCAGAATGTTCCTGTGATTCTGTGATCATGGAGAAATAACCTATCAAAGAGCCAATAATAGGTGACCAAAGTACCAGTGAGGTGAAATGGAAATCAGATCATAGCACATGCACAAGGAACTCAGAGTTGCCCAAAAGTGACCACACTGAATTATTTCACAGGTCTGCCAGGCATAAAGAGGGTTTGTGGCAAACCACCTTTGCAAAACCTCCAGTCCAGGAATTCCTTATTGTTGAGTGCTTGTTTGTGTCATTGCTTACAGGTATAAATCTTAGCAATAATCATATCCTTGTGGTTTGAATCAAAACCGAATCAGCAGTTAATTATCTGTGTCAACCTCAACCAACAGATTAGAGAAACAGCAATCTGACACCAGTCCATAACAACAGATTTGCACCTGATTGATTTGAGTGGTCCAGAGAATTGAGGCTCTACATAAAAGTCTTATGGCCAGCAGGGCAAGGGAGGTGATTCTCCCCCTTTACTCTGCTCTCGTCAGACCCCACCTGGAGTACTGTGTGCAGTTCTGGAGCCCCCAGCACAAGAGGGACATGGAACTGCTGGAGCCAGTCCAGAGGAGAGCCATGAAGATGCTCAGAGGGCTGCAGCAGCTCTGCTATGAGGACAGGCTGAGAGAGTTGGGGCTCTGCAGCCTGCAGAAGAGAAGGCTTCGAGGAGACCTTATAGTGGCTTTCCAGTATCTGAAGGGAGCCTACAGGAAGGCTGGGGAGGGACTATTGACAAGGTCTGGTAATGTCAGGATGAGGGGGAATGGGTTTAAGCTGGAAGAGGGGAGATTTAGACTGGATGTTAGGAGGAAGTTCTTTACAGTGAGGGTGGTAAGGCACTGGAATGGGTTGCCCAGGGAGGTTGTGGATGCTTCCTCCCTGGAGGCATTTAAGGCCAGGCTGGATGAGGCCTTGAGCAGCCTGCTCTAGTGGGAGGTGTCCCTGCCTATGGCAGGGGGTTGGAGCTGGATGATCCTTGAGGTCCGTTCCAACCTAAACCATTCTATGATTCTATGAAATGGAGTCCTCACCAAAAATACCAAACAGCCAACACAGCCACCAGGTTTTTATTGCAACATTGCCTTACAAGCACAAGTCTTGGATGCTGCAGATACACTTAGCCCTGATGGTTTGTACTGTGAATAGTTAAAATATGCATGCCTAAAGAACAAAAGAGAGCCTGTGATGCAGCAGAAGGCAGTGATACTTTGTGAAACTGTGGAATCTTTATTAATATTAAGAATTTGGGGGCTATAGAATCATAGAATCATAGAATGGTTTAGGTTGGAAGGGACCTCAAGGATCATCCAGCTCCAACCCCCCGCCATAGGCAGGGACACCTCCCACTAGAGCAGGTAATGAACTAGGGGAGGGGGTTGGCATTAATACTTTGGTTTAACTAACTCATATTTGAGACTTGCTATTTATTTGGCAGAAAGAACATCCCAGCACTGAATCCATAGGCAACACTTCTCTGTGAAGCAGAACCACTTTGAGAATACTCCATTCCACATTGTTTGCCATAGCACCATTTAATAATCTTCTGTCATTCTGATCATTCTCTTCCTTCTTCCCCAATTTCAGACATGGAGTTGCTGCTAACAAAAACCGACAGTGGAAATCCTATCAGTAATAAAGATACCCCCTCAATATCCCATCAACAGAACACTGTTAACATTGGTGCCATAAATCTCCAGCAGATAAATCTGTTCTTTTGGGGGACACTGAATGGTTAAGTATATCTGTCCTGGACAGAAAATGAACATCTTTCTTTAGCTGAGATTATCAGCTGCTTAAGCCACCCGAATTCGGCTCCCACATCAGTCATTCTGATTGTCCTGCAAGCCAGGTACTGATAGTGAAGTAAAGAGCCATATTTGTGTTCTGCTGTGCAACACTGCAGGCATTTCTCCAGGAAGGCAATCTGAGAAAAAAACAGTGGCAACATTCAGCTAACTTCTGGTCATCTGGAACCCCCAGTTCCAATTTTGGGCTCCCCAGTTTAAGAGGGACAGGGGTCTGCTGGAGAGGGTCCAGCGGAGGGTTAGGAGGATGATGAGGGGACTGGAGGGCTGCCTGATGAGGAGAGGCTGAGAGACCTGGGGCTTTTTAGTCTGGAGAAGAGAAGATTTAGGGGGGATTTGATAAATGTTTATAAGTATCTGAAGGCTGCCAGGAGCAGGGGGACAGGCTCTGCTCACTGCTCCCTGGGATAGGACAAGGAGCAATGGGTGTAAGTTGCAGCAAAAGAGGTTCTGCCTCAACACAAGGGGGAACATCTTTACTGTAAGGGTGACAGAGCACTGGCACAGGCAACAGAGAGGTTGTGGAGTCTCCTTCTCTGGAGGCTTTCAAGGCCTGTCTGGATGTGTTCCTCTGTGATCTGTGTTAGATAGGATTGTCCTGCTCTGGCAGGGGGGTTGGACTCGATGATCTCCTTGGGTCCCTTCCAAGCCCTAACATCCTGTGATCCTGTGAACCCAGGCAGTGCCATGCTGTTCTGGTTGGGTTTCTTCTTGTGTAGCATTTGATGACTAGCAAACAAAAAAAAGGAGACCTACTGGGACTTGGTCCAAGGACCTTTGTGTGCAGGATGCTTAGGGTGTCATTAAAGGTCCTGAGCTATAAATTCAGAATGCTGCTTGCAAAGAGATCATCTCAGTTTCAAGAACTCACACCAGAGGTATTGCAATTTAACAGAGGTTTGTATGTGAAGAGAATTTGTTTCCACTTGTGTGGCACCCTCTGCAATCTAGGAAGGTGAATCTGCAGGTTGTGGAGTCTGTCTCTAGAGGCATTCAAAACCCACCTGGGTGTGTTCCTGTGTGACTTACTCTAGGTGATCCTGCTCTGGCAGGACTAGATGGTCTTCAGAGGTCTCTTCTAACCCCTGCCATTCCATGGTTCTGTTATTCTCTGTGGAAGTGCTGTTGCTGAGCACCCAACATCCTCTGAATTTACTCTACCAGTTTCACTTCATACAGGCAACAGCTGGAGCACAAAGCACACTTCTGGAGTGCATATTGCCACTAGGTTTCATCTGAAAGTAAACTCATCTGAGTGAGTTTACTCTTCCAAACCATGGTAAGTGGAAGTGATCATGACACTCCCTTTGAAAGCATGCACCTGATCTGGAAAACAACACTAGGGTGAGCCTCACCTAGGGAGCAGGCAATGCTGTGGTAGCTTGTACTGCCTGAACTGAAATCATTCTGCTGCAGAAAATGCAATAATCAAAAGCAGCTGGGGTTTGGTTCTGCTTTCCTTCCAGGCAGCAGGGCAGCAGCTTGCTAACCATTATACCTCTGCTTATCTTTCAGGTACAGGGACTACCGAGACCCTCCCCACTCCCCGGTGCCCTACGGTTACACGCTGCAGTTCTGGCATGTCTTAGCAGCACGGTTGGCATTCATCATCGTATTTGAGGTCAGTGACCATTCAAGTGGCAAAACAAAAACGACAAAATGAAAGAGAGCTTTGAAGCTTTTTGTGAGGGTGACCTCTGATGGCAGTGCTTCCTCTGAATTTACTCTTTATATTGTGCTTTGAATTCTCAGGTCTGCTTTCTGAGCATTCGCAGGTATTGAGGTCCTGACAAAAAGGGGGATGCAGCACTTGGAAAAGCACAACAGGGACTTGGAAAGAGAGGAAATAAATGGAGTTTTATTTACTTTCTGAGGTCTGATTTTTGAGCTGCTGAAGGGTCTAGAGAACAAATCTTATGAGGAACGGCTGAGAGAGCTGAGGTTGTTTACACTGGAGGAGAGGAGGCTGAAGGGAAGCCTCATTGCTCTCTATGGCTACCTGAGAGGAGGTTGGAGTGAGATGTGGGTCAGTCTCACCTCCCTGGTACCAGGTGATAGAATGAGAGGAGATGGCCTGAAATTGTGCCAAAGGAGGTTTAGGTTGGAGATTAGGAAAACTCCTTTACAGAAAGTGTGATCAGGCATTGGAACAGACTGTCTAGGGAGGTGGTGGTGGAGTCACTGTCCCTGGAGGTGCTCAGGAAATGTATGACCGCGGCGGCTGGGGACGCGGTTTAATGGCCATGATGGGGTTAGGCTGAGTCACAGAATCACAGAATTAACCAGGTTGGGAAAGACCTCTAGGATCTTTGAGTCCAACCTATCACCTAACCCTTCTCATTAACTAAACCATGGCACTAAGTGCCTCATCCAGCCTCCTCTTAAACACCTCCAAGGTCGGTGACTCTGCCACCTCCCTGGGCAGCCCATTCCAGTGCCAATCACTCTTCCTGTGAAAAATTTCTTCCTAACATCCAGCCTAAACCTGCCCTGGCAGTTTGAGGCTGTGTGTTCTTGTTCTGTCACTGAGTGCCTGGGAGAAGAGACCAACCCCTGCCTGGCAACAGCCTCCTTTCAGGTAGCTGTAGAGAGCAATAAGGTCTCCCCTGAGCCTCCTGCTCTTCAGGCTGAAGGCTGGACTTGATGATCTTCGAATTGTTTTTGTTGGAAAAGACCTCTATGATTCTCTGATTCATAACCTGTCCAGGCTGGAAAGCTGTCTACTGACTGGTGTGTAAGGAAGGGATGAAGGAAGATGAGAAGATGAAATCTGAAGAACTGAAAAATGAATATAGTTCAAGTTAGTATAGTTCAGGTATTGACACCTCTGGCTTTTTTTCCTCTGTATTTTGAATACCATTCAATTCCCCAGCACAATTAACATCACAAAGATGATGGTGGTGAGAAGGGTTCAATGCCTTTACCAGTGTTCTCAACATCAGTGTTTTCTGTCAGCAGCTCAGAAGTCTTTAAGAGAAACCAGAGATAGAATAGAATAGAATAGAATCAACCAGGTTGGAAGAGACCTCCAAGATCATCCAGTCCAACCTAGCACCCAGCCCTATCCAGTCAACCAGACCATGGCACTAAGTGCCTCATCCAGGCTTTTCTTGAACACCTCCAGGGATGGTGACTCCACCACCTCCCTGGGCAGCCCATTCCAATGCCAATCACTCTCTCTGCCAACAACTTCCTCCTAACATCCAACCTAGACCTCCCCTGGCACAACTTGAGACTGTGTCCATGATACCATCTTCCTGTGTCTGGTATTTCCTTCCTGATAAAGAAAGAAAGAGGCAGGAGGGTTGATAAATAGGATGAGACCATTTACAAAGCAAAATGTTGCTCTTAAGCCTGAATTTCAGCAGCCTGAACTTTCCTGCCAGAAACCAGGGGCTCCGTATCTCTCCAGCGCAAGCAATTGGAAGTCTTTGACCCTGTGAAGAAGCCAAACAGTGAACAAATGATTTTTAATAACTCTTTACTCAGTCTTCTGCTCTGAAGTCATAGGAACAGGACAGCCAGCACTGAGGTAGAAGCTGTAAATGCCGTGAGTTATTGGCATATTGATGAGCAGTTGCCTTCGTGACGCACGTTACTGTGCAAACGCATTCTGAACTGAGCTTTGCAAACACCTCGTTGGGTCACGCAACAGAAGCATTTGAGATAGAGGGAAAGTGAAGGGAAACATTTTCTGGATTATTTCTTGCACAGGTTGGTGGCTCAGCAGAACCCCAAAGTCGGCAATGAATTCCCTGATGTCATGTTCAGCCCTTCCCGTATTCCACCTTTGCCTGGGTTGGAGAGCAGGTTGAGGCCTGCCCTTCCTCTCCACTGGGCTAACTCTTTAGAGGTTGGCCCTAAGGAAATCAGTCCTCCACACAGGGAAACAGGGAGGGAAGGAGGAATGACAAAAGGAAGATTTGATAGAGGCCTTCTGAGTTTGATCTGTCCTTTTTTTCTAGAGCTGATGATACTGAGAGCCATCTGCCTCCAAAATGACTACAGGAATGGCCTTGGCAGGTCAGCCTAAGCAGTTTTAAGACTGCAGAGTCTCCTTTTTGATACACATTTGACTTACAGGCAGAATGGCATAAGGGCAAAGATAACTGAGGCAAGAAAAATCAGCCTCACTCAACTCTCAATGCCCAGCCTAGAGATTTGCAGCCTGCTGTGGAAGAGCTGTTTGTGTCTGTTCAATACTCAAAAGGTTTGACTTTGCTTTGTCCCAGCTGAAGCTGCAGGCTGGCTCAAACCCAAAGAGAGGTATTTCCTAGCACTGCAAAAGGAGTTTGGTCTTGGGTTTGTTTTTTTTTTTTTTACAGCTGGCAAAAAAAAGCATCCAATAAAGTACTGAGGGTTTATTTCTCCTGAGGGCAGAACATAGAGGAAAACAGAGCACATTCTCTTCTTGATGGCTTTCAAAGGAAGGCTTCTGCTTGGAGAAGAAGTATCAAATCATCAAATGAAGTGTGGTAAGGAGAGGTGATTCTGACACTACTCTGCTCTGGTGAGACCTCACCTGCAGTACTGTATCCAGCTCTGGGACCACCAACACGAGAGAGATGACATAGACTTGCTCTAGTGAGTCTAAAGGAGGGCCACAAAGATGAGCAGAAGGCTGGAGCACCTCTGCTATGAAGACAGGCTGAAAGAGTTTGGGCTGTTCAGCCTGGAGAAGAGAAGGCTTTTGGAAGACCTTAAAACTACATTTCAGTTTCTGAGGGGACCTACAGGAATGCTGAGGAAGGAGCTATTTGGAAGGGCTTGTAGCAGCAGGACAAGGGGCGATGGCTTGAAACTGACTTAGGTTGGACATAAGGATGAAGTTCTTTACAATGAGAGTTGTGAAATGCTGAAATAGGTTGCCCAGAGATGTGGTTGAGACCCTGCTCCTGGAAACATTCAAGATCAGACTTGATGGGCCTTGAGCAACCTGCTAACTGCAGGGGAGTTGGAGAAGATGACCTTTGAGGGTCCCTTCCAACCCAATGCCGTCTGTGAGTCTTTATTTCGCCAGTCTAGAACGAGTGTCCTTTCTGAGGTGAAGGGTTTTTTTTCTGTTTCTCTGCTCCTCCTCTCATCTGAAGTGAATAAATCTCCAAGCAGCATCTTTGATGAAACAAAAATGACAAGCAATCCTGCCCCATCACACTCAAGCTTTGCTGTGGCATGCCTAAAACATGAGGGACAAAGTGACCTTGTATTTAATGGTGATGTAAATGGCAGCAAGTCTTTGCATGAGAGACAGAGCATAGGGAAAAAGTCTTCCATTCAGCATAGGAAATTTACTGTTTCCAGTAGTGGTGCAGGGGGGTTCTGGCAACAGGAAAGTGCTGCATCATTTGATCCTCCTCTTCCTGCAGAGCAATCTGTTAATACCAGGCCCTGCCCACACAACCTTAAAGCAAATCATGACTTCAGGGGTTTCAGCAGAGAGGTCATAACCTTTGCTGCCCTCAGTTTGAGTTCTTATTTGAACCTGGAGGGCCAACCAGATCCTGGGCTGCATCAGAAGTGTAGCCAGCAGGTTGAGGGAGGTGATTCTCCCCCTCTACTCTGCTCTGGAGAGACCCCACCTGGAGATGCTGGAGCGTGTCCAGAGAAGGGCCACGAGGATGCTCAGAGGGCTGCAGCATCTCTGCTGAGGACAGACTGAAAGAGTTGGGGCTGTTCAGTCTGCAGAAGAGGAGGCTCCCAGGTGACCTTATTGTGGCCTTCCAGTATCTGAAGGGGGCCTACCAGAAAGCTGGGAAGGGACTTTTTAGGCTATCAGGGAGTGACAGGACTGGAGGGAATGGAGCAAAGCTGGAGATGGGGAGATGTAGAGTGGAGGTGAGGAGGAAGTTGTTCAGCATGAGAGTGATGAGAGCCTGGATGGGGTTGCCCAGGAAGGTGGTTGAGGCCCCATCTCTGGAGGTGTTTAAGGCCAGGCTGGATGAGGCTCTGGTCAGCCTGATCTAGGGTAGGGTGTCCCTGCCCATGGCAGGGGGTTGGAACTAGGTGATCCTTGTGGTCCCTTCCAACCCTGACCGATTCTATGATGCTGCGAATCCAGCTGCTCATAACCTTCGCAGCAATCCATGCTCCATTGACTTTGGCTGGAGTTTTTGTGGGGAGAAAGAAGGTCACAGATTTGGTTTCTTTAGTAATGGATTTAAGTGTGACACAGAACCTTTTTTGTGCATTGGAAGGAACAATAGAACAAGGGGACACAGTCTCAAGTTGTGCCAGGGGAAGTATAGGCTGGATGTTAGGAGGAAGTTGTTGGCAGAGAGAGTGATTGGCATTGGAATGGGCTGCCCAGGGAGGTGGTGGAGTCACCGTCCCTGGAGGTGTTCAAGAGAAGATTGGATGAGGCACTTAGTGCCATGGTCTGGTTGACTGGACAGGGCTGGGTGCTAGGTTGGCCTGGATGATCTTGAGGTCTCTTCCAACCTGGTTGATTCTATGATTCTATGAGAGTGTTTACAGGAGATAAGGAGAATACTTCTTTTCCTCCTAAGATTTCAATTGTCGTTGTTTTTTCCAGCACCTTGTCTTTTGCATAAAGCACCTGATCTCCTACTTAATCCCAGACCTCCCAAAGGATCTGAGAGATCGGATGAGGAGAGAAAAGTACCTGATCCAGGAAATGATGTATGAAGCTGAACTGGAACGTCTGCAGAAAGAGCGAAAGGAGAGGAAGAAGAACGGGAGATCTTACCACAACGAGTGGCCGTGACGGGGTGAGGAAGCAACTGCTCACAGGAAGATAGGAATTCTGTTGAAATGTTTTCTGGTTTTCCACAGTTGAGGCTGCCCTGCAAGGAGCAGTCAGTCAATGCTGTGTGCCCTTACCACACCTATGCCCAGAATTGACAGGGTGCACATTGTCCTAAGTCTTTTGAAATTCTAACTCTTGCAAGGCTTAGTCTTCGCCAGAGCTAACGTCGGCATGAGCAGATCAGACCAATGCTTGAGTCTCTGCACTCTTTCCAGGAAGCTCCCAGGCCCTGAACCTAAAAGCAAGTTGTATATCTTGCAGTGCTTTACAGAACTCAGTGGTCTTATGGCTCCTTCTCACCACCAAGTTGCTACTTCACAACCAGTGACTGTGTGCTGGCAACACATGTGTGTGGCCACCACTCACAGCGTGGCAACCTTGCCCTCTTCCACAGTGGACTAAGCTGTGCTAGCTTGCATTTACCACAAGTTAAGGTTGCATATGTGGATCATTCCCATTACTCCAGCAATAGTGAAGTGATTTTTTTAGGAGGAGATGCTTGAGTCTAATCAACTGATCTAACAATGCTGAAAAATTTAGGTATGCAGAAGTGCTGATGGGTAGAGAAACATCTAAATGTAGAATCACTTTGGAAATGATACTGTGAAATGCTGGTAGCATGTTTGACAGATTTGAACAGTGCCTTTTCAGCTATAGGACTATCTGATCTCTGAAGGAAACAAATCAGGCTGCAGTATCTTGCCAAGAGCTGCCCATGCATTCGTAGTGCAAGATCAGATTGAGGCCTCAACAGGAATTAGGGTGTAGGAGACATGTAACAGAAAACTGACTGTGGCTTAGAGACTTATCTGTGCAAGTGAAATAACCTCCCCCCCCAGCAGATGAATGAGGTCAGCAGAGCAAAAGGACACAGATGTCCAGCATCTCTACATTTCTAGCTTTTTTCTTTATTCTTCCATTATCTGTGAAGAGGTAGGGGGTGGGGGGCAAAAATCAGGCTGTAGCATGAAATAGCTTAAAATCTTTCATGCAAAGCCATTTTACACAGGCTGCAGGATTAGATTTGCCAGAGTGGGTCACTGTCTCTATCCTTTTGCCAATTCATTAACTGTGAATAGTGAAGCTGTAGCTCTAAAGACTGCAGAAGTCTTAAATGGAGTGACATGAATCAAACTGCTGGGTGCTGTGAAAGCTCTGCCACCTCCTGCCTCGAAGTGGTGGCATTGCAGTTCTTGCAGCGCACGCAGTGGCATAATCAGCCACCACACAGGCTTCAGAAGCCAAGGGGAAGCGTGCCTGTGTCCCAGTGGGGATATACAGCTAGGCATAGAATGCTGGAGCTGATCTATTTGCTTCACCCTTCTGCAAACGACAGGAGTTCCAGAAAAGTGATCATCTCCTCAGAAAGCAGGCAGTTGTGACCTGGTTTGTTTAAAGATATTTAAGAGAGGAAAATTCAGCAAGCTCTTTCTACAAGTCCTCCTGGAAATCGTTCAAGAGAAGGGATAGAATTTGCCCTTTTGGGCAGACCACATAATGCAAGACCTTATGGATGAATGTCTCAAGCTCCAGGAGACATCAAGATGGCTTGCACCTAGACCCTGTGTTGTCAAATTAGAGCTATTAACTTCTTGCCACTGAAGTGGAGAACTCTGCTAATTCCATGCAGGAGGAAGGTCCTAACCAAAGGTAGTAGGGCTTGAGGAAGGGGTGGACTAGAAGAAAATATATTTGCCCTCATCTCCATAGCCACTGCCTGCCTACATTTTGTTTCTTCACAGCAAGGAGCTTCCTCCAGTAGCAACCTACATGAAGAGGATAAATGGCACAGCAGCTCCCATTTCCCATGTGCTCCTGGCCCAAGCCTGAAGGTCCAATAAGGCAACGTAAACACTGAAGGAATTTCAGGTTCAGTCTGTTGACTCAGTGCCAAACTGAGTGGGGACCACGGCTAGTGGCTGTGGGCTGTATTCCTGCCTAAGGAGGAAGTGAAATTGCTTCAGCTTACAAGAGCAGCTGTGGAGACAGCCCATGTAGGCAGTGGAAATGGGGGGACTTCTCTTGATGTGGATAGGAGGTGAGGGTTAGACAACATCACCCTCTGATACACACATGCCAAACAGGTTAGTATTTGCCACCCACCTAGGGGTGTCTACTGCGCTTGTGCTCTGGGCACTCTAAGGCAGGATGGCTGTGCAAAGTCACGCTCAGTCCAAACTCAGCAGAGCACTTGGCTGCGTTTGCATCCCCCCTGTTTAGTATCTAACACGGCAGATGACAAGAGCTTAGAAACTGTTTGCTCAGTAGTAAAGTGAGACATGAGTTATGCGTAAAATCAGTGCCACCCACGCGAGTGTGAAACTGCAGACTCCCGCAGGAAGATGCAGCTCTGTTGGTGTGGATCTCAATAACTTCCAAGAACTAAAGCCTGGTAGAGGACAAACCGACTTCCACTCCAGACGAACACCACGGTGTAATGTGCCAAACCAAACCAGGTGCAGCAGAAATACAACAGACAAGGACAGCTTTTGAGACTCGTGTTCAAGCCCAGCTACACAGCGATGCATTTTCAGGTCAATACAACACTGGAAGGTGTGTCCCGTTCTGCTCTACACGAGAAGATGAGCTGGCTGCTTACCAAGCTTGTGCTGAATGTGATGCTGGAAGGGGCTCTGACCTACCCCGACCAATCCTGAGTAGATTTCTGTCTCTTCCTATTGACCACTCAACCCACCGAGGTTTCTGTGCTGCTGGTCTGCCGAGCAGGTTTGCCTGGAATCACTTGGGACAGGTGACCCATTTTAATTTATTTGATACATTAGAAAGACATTACACAGATAATAGGCTGATAGTAAATGATGATCTCTAGAGAGCAAATTTATGCCATCCCCTTCTTACTGATCTGATGATAGGTTTTGTTTAGACCTCCAGGTGGCCGTCCTATACGTTTACTTATTGCAGCTCCACAAGAGCACTACCTTCAAGGGAAAAAACAAACAAAAATGCAACCTCAGTGCATGCCACAAACACTTTATGTAGCAAGCAGGACAGCACCCATCAAAGGATTTACTGTGAAATCATTTTGCAATCAACATAGGACTGATCTCCACTCTTGACAGCAAGCATGCACTTCACGAGCAGTTACACACCAGTTTTTAAAAGCAAGGAGGGGGGTGGTGAAACTGTATATTGGGACTGGTTTCCAGCCTGTTTGCTACAGTTTTTGCATTCTGGCCCATGTTGGTTTAAGAGATCTTAGAATAAATTAAAGAAAAGGTAAATTAATAACCTGGATACTTGGACAAAAGAAAAGTCCTAAGTGTAGAACATCATTAGAGGCACCAAACGCCACAACAGAAACCGTGTTTACAAATCCTTTCTTTTTATTTTCAGCCTTTCTGAGGGGAGTTATTTACCACATATATTATTTATTTATAGAGAGATATATATATATATATAAAGTATATAGAGAGATTGTTTATTTGTAAATAGGAAAAACCCTACAGAGAGGAATGTCAAGTTTTCACACTTTGCAAATGAGACAGACTCATCGTCCATGAAGCCATGGTTCAATGCTTGTATAATGTACACAGTACAACTTGAAATAAACCAAGCGTATGAAAGATTGGCTGTGGGGCGCTCGTCAGTTCTTTTCTGTTTGCCTTCCTTGAGCAGCGAGCAAACAGAGCAGGTAGCTGGAAGCAAATCTCAATGTACACCAAAAAAAGGCCAAACTCTCTCACTGCTTGCTGACTGTGGATCATAGAGTCTGTGTATTCATATAGCCAACTATTGTTACTGGTGCGGGTTTAGTTCTTGTTTTAATGTTCCTGCTTGTTTTGTCTCTTGACTCTGCCAGGTGCTTCCTGTAATTTGGACACTCTGAAGTGCTCCCCAGTCCCATGGAATTGGTTTTAAGCATCCTTTTTATTTTTGAGCATCCTGCATGCTTGAGTCAGGTGAGCTTTTAGCTGGGAGAGATGAAAGATAGAGGTGCAGGAGTGTGATCAAGGCACCAAAAATTATCTTGCTGCTTTAGGAAGTTCTTTACAGTGAGAGTGGTGAAACACTGGCACAGGTTGCCCAGGGAAGCTGTGGATGCTCCCTCCCTGGAGATGTTCAAGGCCAGGTTGGGTGAGGCCTTGAGCAACCTGTTCTAGTGGGAGGTGTCCTTGCCTATGGCAGGGGATTGGAACTGGATGATGTTTTGGTCCCTTCCAACCTAAACCATAGAACAGAATCATAGAATGAGTCAGGGTTGGAAGGGAACACAAGGATCAGCCAGTTCCAACCCCACTGCCATGGGCAGGGACACCCTACCCTAGATCAGGCTGGCCAGAGCCTCATCCAGCCTGGCCCTTAAACACCTCCAGGGATGAGGCCTCAACCATTCTATGATGCTATGATTTTACACAGACAAGGCTCTGTCTGTGAGTCCAACTAGCAGAGCACAGTATATGATAGAAAAAAACAAAGCAGAAAGATCCCTGCTGTAGCTCTGCAACAATCATAGGATGTCAGCATGAAATGGGGTAGTTGCAGGGGTCATCTGCAAAGCTTAAGAATGCTTATCTCAAAGCATTTACAGCAAGGTATTCTCCCCACTGAACAGTCACTTTGATGTGGTGGTGTGGACCAAAGGATAGTGTTTGGCCCAGATTTTCACTTCCTGCCAAACTCACAGGTAAATGATTGCTCAGTGCAGAAATAGTGACATCAAGCACTAAGTGAAGCCATTCTGGTCACTGGTGTGCCTGCTCTGGGTTAAACAGCACAGAGAAAGAAACTCTGCTCCTACATCTTACAACTGTGGCCACTGGGAAGATTCATTTTCACTCCATGAACTAAGCAGGTGGAAGTCACAGATCTTCTAGACAGGTTAAGGCAGTGTCAATTACAGCACAAGCAGTGACCTCAGCAGAGTGGTGTCACGAAGGCCACACTGATGCTGTTTAACACAGCAGTGATCTGTCACCCTCCTGGGAAGCACATTCAGACAGGAGTTCAGCATTTGTGCTGGGAGGGCTGTGGCCACTCCAGCAGGCACACAGGCTTGCTACAGGCTTCTGTTCTCTGTCCACAGCTAACTCTGTGCCATAAAGCACAGGTACACAGAGGCACACTAGACCTCCTCCTTTCAGCATTCTGCAGCAGTGTGAAGACACCAGTAGTTTCCCTTTTCAGATCTGTGGTACCTGGTGAGTATAAATTACTATATTCCAAGCCTCAAGAGCTATTCTGTAGCACGAAAGGCAGTGTTTGTTTCTCTGTCCTGAAGACAAGGCCCAATGCTGAATGAGCTGAACTTACCTTCTAAGACGTGAGAAGCAGTCAGCTCGTTCAGTCAGTGGGCTAGTTGCCTCAGTGACAAGGACAGTTCCACAGCAGAGCCCCCAGAGGACTTCATTCAGGATGCTATTGTTTATCTCAGATCTTAGATACAGGGACACAAGACTCATAAGATCTATGCTGCCCACTTGCAGCCCTTCCACACAGTGGATGTAGGCACTTGTTTGGTCAGCCACAACAGAGGGATAGGCGACAAAGGGCTGGCCCTGAACTCTGCATTGGATCATGCAAAGCAGAGCTGCAGGAAGCAAAGGGGGAGCCTGCCCCCATTATGCAGCTTTGCAGTGGATTAGCTGATGGAGACATGCTCCTGGTGCCAACCTGTACAGGACTGTCTGGTGTGTTCCTCTAGCAGAGGTCTGGTCCTTGGAGCCCATTTTCTCTTCCTAACACTTTCTGATCCTGTCAGTTCATCTTACGCAGTAGATCATCAAGTGCCTTCTGTCACAGGGGCATGGAATAAATTGATTTGGGTGTTAAAGGGCCCCAGTTAAGGTAAATAAACTGCCACTGTGTCACATGCCAAGCTACAGCAGCTCAACACCTGGCACAAATGCTGCATAAGAAGCATTTAAGACATGCAGTGAGTTTTTCATCTGTTTCTTAAGCGTGACTGCTTTCTAAGCTTCACAGCTCAGCTTTTCCAACTCCAGTGAAGGAGTTTTAAACACCCATGCACAGCCATACAAAAAAAACCTGCAGCACAAAACCAACATGGGAGGTCAGAATCTGTTCCCTGCCGTACCAGAAAGCACAGAGAAGAAGGAAGCAATGGGGGGGTTGACTCTTCAAAACAACTAGCACAGTGTATGGTCTGGAGTGGGTGTTCTTTTCAGCTTCTCTTGGCAGCCCAGCCAGAGGTTGAGCCATCCTATGCCCTGCAGCCTTGGGGAAGCTATCACCAAGTGACATCCTCTGCAAAGCTTTCTCTGTGCTGGAGGACTGCGCAGTAGACTCTGCCTGCCAGAATACAACGTTCTGTTGCTTTACCTGGATCAATCCTGAGCGTGAATCCTCAGGGTGGCAACAGGCACTGCATGAACACAAATGGCTCCATCTCTGTCACATTATGCCCAGCCCAGCACAGGAGTGGTGCTAGGCCACACTCTGGGCATGATGTATAAGGCTGCTGGAGTTCTGTTAGATAGCACTGCATGAAAAAAAACCCAAACAGCTCATTTCCTTTGTGAGAATCAGACCGGGCAGAAGAGGGAGACAAGGTGCAAAGGGAAGAGTATTGCTGGCTCCAAAGATACTCTTGTAGCTTCCAGCAGTGAGTACAGAGGAGGGGATTTGGATAGCCAGAGAATAAGCAGCTTGATAAAAACAAAGCTGTGAACAAAACCAGCAAAATAAATACACTCTGCAGAGCAGCTCTGCGAAAGAACCAGATGGCTCTCTATACAGCTCCTGTACCAAAAGAGACCCACTGTTTCTTGCAATCTGCTAAGGTCCCACAGCCCTAATCTCTTCATGCTTTCAGTGCCTTAAAAGAAAAAACAAACCAGACAAACAGCCATGTCTGGGGGAACAGTGCTCTTACCAAACAAGACATTTACTCTGAGAGTGAACCAGGATTAAAAACAGCTATTTTCCAGGAGGTCCCAAGAATATCAGGCAAGTATTTCACATAGAAACCTTGCCTTAAGCCCTGTCACCAAGATCCAGAGTGAGAAAGGGAATGAGGAAGTGCAAGAAAGACCTGATTCTTTCCTTAGCTAATGTCAAGGTCGTTCAAAGGGTGACAGTGCCGCAGAGCTCAGCAGACGCCGGCCCGTGACCGCAGCGTGGCTGGTAACCGACCGGGCACAGCAACATCAGCAGCGCTTCACACCAACAAAAGCTGTCCTGGTGGGCTGAGGTAGCCCCGTGTCAGATGTGAAGGCCATTGGCTTTGTTCTTGGTGCTTGCAACGTCCATTTCAATGTGGCTGAAAGCAGGGTTGTCCGTTCCTTCGGCCCTCACAGTAAACGATTGTCTGTCCAACACTTCCACCTTCTCTAGCTAAAAGAACAAAAGGCAAAAGTCAGGCTGTGAAGTGGAAGAAACCATTTTCCTCTCTGACCTGACTGCAAGCAGAGTCAGGCCTGACATACAGGCTGCCTTACAGAAAACACACAGTGCTGGCTGATGGGTCAGAAACAGTCATTCACTGCAGCAGCTGGTATTTCTCCAGGGGCACGGAAAGTTTCTCCTTGCATAAGGCACTAGTTGTGTAAAATCTTCTTGTCACATACAATGTTCTTGTCCTGTAAACTATCTAAAGCATTTTTGGGTGTGTGAAGTTCTAATTTCTGTTTTCATGGCTAGCAATCAGCAGCTACCAGGTCCTTGAGCTGTTGACTCCCAACCCTTGGTCCTTGCCCCACTTTTAACACTCAAAGGAAATGAACCTGCACCATTGCTTTGAAGTTCCATCTCTGGTAAACACAATGAGATGCTGAGCTCTTCTAGGAGGTTTTCTTTCAGAAAACTGCAGATGCTGGTCTCCAGGTCTGACATTGCTGACCCATTACAAACAGTGCAAGATAATATGTGGAGAGCTGGTCTCCAGGTCTGACATTGCTGACCCATTACAAACAGTGAAAGATAATATGTGGAGAGCTGGTCTCCAGGTCTGACATTGCTGACCCATTACAAACAGTGAAAGATAATATGTGGAGAGCTGGTCTCCAGGTCTGACATTGCTGGCCAGTTACAGTGAAAGACAATAAGTGGAGAGCTGGTCTCCAGGTCTGGCATTGCTGGTCCATTACAAACAGTGAAAGACAGTAAGTGAAAAGCTGGTGTCCAGGTCTGACTTTGCTGGTCCATTACAACCGATAAAAGACAGAAAGTGGAGAGCTGGCCTCCAGATCTGCCTCTGCTGGCCAGTACAAACAGTGAAAGACAATAGGTANCTGCTGGCCAGTACAAACAGTGAAAGACAATAACTGGAGAGCTGGTCTCCAGGTCTGACTCTGCTGGCCAGTACAAACAGTGAAAGACAATAACTGGAGAGCTGGTCTCCAGGTCTGACTCTGCTGGCCAGTACAAACAGTGAAAGACAATAACTGGAGAGCTGGTCTCCAGGTCTGACTTTGCTGGTCCATTACAAACAGTGAAAGACAGTAAGTGAAAAGCTGGTGTCCAGGTCTGACTTTGCTGGTCCATTACAAACAGGGAAAGACAATAAGTGGAGAGCTGGTCTCCAGGTCTGACACAGGCAAACAGCATCACAAATTGTAAAAATCCATTTCTTTCCCTGGTGTTCATCTCCAGAAGCTAAAATATCTGAGCTCACCCTAGAAGTAGTTGTCATTGTGAAAGAAAAACATTTTGCAAACTGGACCAGGTTGTACTGGGGTGGGGGCAGCCCTCTTCTGCCAGCTGACAAGTGACAGGAGAGGAAATGGGCTCAAGTTGCAGCAGGGGAGGTTTAAATTGGATATAGTGAAATATTTCTTCACTGGAAGGGTAATTAGGCTGCCCAGAGAGGTGCTGCGGTCACCATTCCTGGAGGGTGTTTAAAAGACATTTGGATGGGTTGCTTAGGGACATGGTCTGACAGTTGTGTACAGGGAGATGTTAGGTTATGGTTGGACTCCATGGTCTTAAGGTGTTTTCCAAGCAGCTGACTCCATGATTCTATGAAGATATGATCATGGCCTGTACTGCAGTTCTCCAAAAGCACTGAGCAAAGCTGAGCTTCAATGTTCAGCACCCAGATGCTACCAACTGACAAGTCATCTATAGCTCCTTTTTAATTTCTGTGTTTCTTCTACATTCTCCCTTCCAAGAGATGTTATTGCCCAGGAATGTCTCCCCTTTTTCTTACATCTTAGGGAGGGAGCCAGGAAGCAGCTACACTGACTACAGACGGGGATTTTTTTTCTCAAACAGTAGCAGTAGCCAAAGCTGCAAAAGAATCCAGACTTTAGAGAACACATATTTACAAAGGAAGCTTTGCTGAGTCCAAACTGTGCCTTGGGCCAGCTTCCAAGAGACCAGGGAGGGAGTATTCTGACAGAAACCTGGAGAACAACTGTCCCTTGTCTCAGCTCTGCTGTTGTTCACTGAAGTCAAGCTGTGGTCAAACATAGCTTCCCTGCCTGTGCCAGCTGCTTTACTCCTACTTGCCTTGTGCTCTGCTCCTGCCTTAAAGCAGACAGCCACATCAGACAGCATCAAGTGCTGCTCATCCTTGGGGTGGTGGTGGGGGAAACAGGCCAGGGATTGTTTGTTTGCCTTTGTCCCCAAGAGGAAAGATTGTTTTAAGTCAGATATATAATTACACTTACTGTCTCAGATTTAGACCGTGAGAAGTTGGACAGGAAATCTTCCTTGGTCAGCAGGAACCTACGATCTGTGTTCTGCTTCAGACCTCCTGCAGAACAAGCAGGTTGCCATCAGACAGGTTTCCACATGCACAGCAGAGGTTCAGCTATGGGCACCAGGCCAAGTGTGCAGGACAGAGTCATGCAGCAAAAGCTATCAAGCAATCACAGGCCTTAGGGATCATCTCTTTACAATGATGCACCTCAAAACACAAATGGAGCCCTCAAGGTCTATTTAAAATGCTTTAGCCATTTCCCAAAGTTTCCTGGAGCTTCCTCAGATTTCTTACTATGGAAAAAAACCTGAGGCAATCACCAGAAAAGGATGAAGTCCATACAGTGAGAGCTGTGGTACTAGCTGGGAGCCCAAGCCCCAGTTCTCAGCTCCCTGTGGCCACAATCACAAGCAGTTTTTATAGTGAGTTACTCCAGAGGAGCCCCAAGGTGGAGGGATGAGGGTTAATGGGACGTTTGGCCATTTTGGAGGCATAAAAGATTAATTATTCCTGTGGGGGCATGTGTGTGGGAAAGAAAGGAGATGCAGGTGCTGGCAATTGGCTCTGATAGCCACCTGAGGCTTAAATGGGCTCTTGCTCCACAAAACAAGCTGGTTAGGTTGGTTCTTCTGAGTTTCTGTTTCCTGGGCTGAGGACTTCTTATCTGGATTTGCTGAGAGGCTCAGCTTTCATGCTTTGTTTCACAGCCTGTGAGTGACTGGATCTCAACCTGGTAAGAAGCAAAATTTGTCTACAGGCATCAGTGTATCTAATGGGCTGACCTTGTGATGGGAGGAAAAGAGGGGCACGGTTGCACTAGAAACTTGCAAGGAAAAGGAAGTGGTAGAAGTGTAGCTTATGCTTATTAGTAGCAAGGCATGAGGAAGCTAATGGAAGTAAGTTTGTCTGCTGAGTTTGGAGTTTCATAGTCCAGGGGTAGTTGTGGGTCAAGCTAATAGGTCTGAAAAAGAACAATCTGAAATATAAGGACTGTTTTTGGAATCTGGCTGGGGAAATGGGCAAAGCTGTGAGGGCAGCTGCTTCTGTGCTCTTTGTGCCATGCATGGGGTGGGTGATGGGCGCACTTCGCGTCTCACCTAGCTGCAACAGCAGTGAGGCTGCAACTGGAGCTCTTAGCTGTGGAGTGCTGCGTTTTGCCCCTTGCACAAAGAGTAGAGGGAAACTGAGAAAGAAGCTAATTCAGCCATGCACAGGGTCTGCAGCTCTTGGGTACCTGCCTGGGGAATGTGGTGAAAAGCAGGCAGTGTACACCTGCAGACATCAGCTCCTAAGTGCTCTGAACTCACTCAAAGTGAAAGTACTTGTGTCTCTAGAAGCATGTATGGTGTAGCTCCTTACTTGGAGTTAGATCTTGACTATTCAAGGACAACTCTTAGACCTCCAGCTCTCACTGGCATCTAATGAAACAGAGAAGATGGAGGTCTTGTTTGGTTTTTTCCCCTCAGATAAAAAAAAAACTGCTCAAATGCCTTTCTCTTTAGAAAGCAGAATGGGATGCAGAAGGGCTGAGGGGAGGAAATGAGATTTAGAGTGGTAAGCTTACACAGTGTTTGCAACAAGGTCACTGGTACTTCTGTAGCAATTGCAGTTCTTTGGTCGTCTTAGTTTGAAAGATATTTAAGACATTAAATCAGTGCTCTGGAATTAGTACCTGTTAAGAGGCTGATAATTATGCCCACCACCATTGTGATGAGTGTCCCAAGAGTGCTGAAGTAGAGGTAAGACATGGAATACCAGCTGTCTGCCAAGGCAGGTCTGAAAAAGAGCACAAATGGTGTTAATGTCTGCTTTCCTGTTCCAAACGAGCTGAACATGTCTGTTTGCAGTCAGCAGATAAAAAGTTACTTCTGAACCAAGTGACCTGGTAATCTTGAACTACCTCTGCACAATAAAATGTGTATTGATTTGTTTTTTTTCCTCTAACGTTTACAGGACAAACTCCTTCATATTGGGCTTGTAGTGATAGGATGAGGGGCAATAGTTTGAAACTGGAGCAGGGTAGATTTTGGTTAGACATTGGGAGGAAGTTCTGCACAATGAGAGTGGTGAAATTCTGGAACAGGTTGCCAGGAACGTGGTTGAGGCCCCATCCCTGGAGGTATTCAAAGTCAGACTTGCTGAGGCCCTGGGCAGCCTGATCTACTTGGAGGTGTCCTTGCTCACTGCAGAGGGGGTGGACAGGATTGCTTTCAACGGTGCCTTCCAACCTGATGCAATCTGTGAATTCAGACTGCATCAGTATGATGGGGCAACACAAGGGACAGCAGGCAAAACAGGCTAGTCCTGTCTCTGCTAGGGACCCCCTACAGAGCTGAGTGCTCCAACTTTCCAGGGAGAATTTCCTTAGAAGCACAGAGCTGTCAGGGTTGGAGGGGACCTCAAAGATCATCCAGAAGAAGAGGTCATTATTTAAAGGAGAGGAGACACACAAAAACTAGGAAGTCAACCACGTGCAGCTTTCAACAGCCAGGAGCAGAAGGGCAATTTTCACACCTCAGGTTATACTTCATTTTATACTCCCTGATAACGTGAGCTGTTGGAAGAGCTGTTTCTCTGCAGCCAGAAACAATGCTGGAGGCCTCCTTTGAGAGGTGTAGTATGCACAACTGGGTATTAGGAACCCTTGTGTTCACCTGTTGAATGTAAGGTATAAGGATTGGGTATCCCTAAAAATGTGTTTGCTCAGCTTCTCTGTTCCTGCTGTTCCCTATATTGCCATTCCTAACTGTTACACCTAATTGTGATTATCCAAAGTAAAACACAGTAGTTGCAGAGAGGAGAAAAATCCCTTCCTTTGCCCATTATACGGATTATCCTCTCTTCCAGAATTCGTTCTGCACAGCCAAACTGTTGTAGGTGGAGCTGTTAAACTGGCAAATTGCCCTTTAACTGCTGACTACTTTAATTCATGGGACAGCTCATGGAAGTTAACCCAAAACCTGTAAGTGCTATTCTTGCTGTAATGCCTTAGTTCCTAGTATCATAGAATCATAGAATGGTTTAGGTTGGAAGGGACCTCAAGGATCATCCAGCTCCAACCCCCCGCCATAGGCAGGGACACCTCCTACTAGAGCAGGCTGCTCAAGGCCTCATCCAGCCTGGCCTTAAACACCTCCAGGGAGGAAGCATCCACAACCTCCCTGGGCAACCTGTGCCAGTGTCTCACCACCCTCACTGTAAAGAACTTCCTCCTAACATCCAGTCTAAATCTCCCCTCTTCCAGCTTAAACCCATTCCCCCTCGTCCTGACATTACCAGACCTTGTCAATAGTCCCTCCCCAGCCTTCCTGTAGGCTCCCTTCAGATACTGGAAAGCCACTCTAAGGTCTCCTCGAAGCCTTCTCTTCTCCAGGCTGAAGAGCCCCAACTCTCTCAGCCTGTCCTCATAGCAGAGGTGCTGCAGCCCTCTGATCATCTTCGTGGCTCTCCTCTGGACCCGCTCCAGCAGTTCCATGTCCTTCTTGTATTGGGGGCTCCAGAATTGCACACAGTACTCCAGGTGGGGTCTGACGAGAGCATATCCCAGTCTCTAGACTCAAATATTGAATTAAAGCTTTTCAGATCAAGAGGAAGCTGTTCAAGGCAGGATTGGACGTGGCACTTGGTGCCATGGTCTAGCCTTGAGCTCTGTGGCAATGGGTTGGACTTGATGATCTGTGAGCTCTCTTCCAACCTTGGTGATACTGTGAAGAGTCACTTTGACTTCTGCTGTGGGATAACTCAAACCATTCTGATGGGGGGGAGGAAATAAATCTGAGAAGTGTGCTTCATCTTAATCAGCTCTGCTAGGTAAACCAGGGAGGGAGATACAGTAACCCAAATGCTAGGCACATGTTTTGTGTTCATTTTGCCTCAAATCCATGCCTTCTTTACTGTGCATGATGAATTTGTATACCTCTCTGCAGCTGGTGTGTTGAAGACTGTTGTTAAAGGGCTTTCTGTTGCTGTCAGATTTCCTGCGGATATATTGCAGCCTGCAACTGAGAGATAGAGTGGATTGGTCCTCTCAGGCAGTGGAGGATAAATCTGAGATCCAATTCCAACCCAAAGCGAAATAGCAAAGCCACTGATGAGACCCACAAATGCACCCTGCAAAACAGAAAATGAAACTTGGTTTTACATGAAAAGCAAAAGGTTCATTCTCAAATGGCTTTGCTAGAGAAGCAAGAAACAATCAAGACAACCTAAACTCCATAGGCTCCATAGCAGAAAATGAAATATACAGTTGGGGAGAGC
Source organism: Tricholaema leucomelas (assembly GCA_013400475.1). Classification (NCBI taxonomy): domain Eukaryota; kingdom Metazoa; phylum Chordata; class Aves; order Piciformes; family Lybiidae; genus Tricholaema lacrymosa; species Tricholaema leucomelas. The sequence continues at coordinate 257,429 of WAAF01006422.1, read as the reverse complement.
TGGGGAGTTCACTCCCCTTTTGGGATGCATAGCTCCTGAACATGCCTCTTTATTTTGCCACTAAGCCTTTACCAGTTAAAGGAACTCTTTGGGCAATGGTTTAGTTGATTGGATGTTGCTGGGTAATAGGTTGGTTGATCTCGAAGGTCCTTTCCAGCCTGGTTTATTCTGTGATTGTGTCTATGGGGAAACACTGCTCTGTTTGAGGCCTTCCTTCACAGAGAGAGTGATTGGCATTGGAATGGGCTGCCCAGGGAGGTGGTGGAGTGGCCATCCCTGGAGGTGTTCAAGCAAAGCCTGGATGAGGCACTTAGTGCCATGGTCTGGTTGACTGGACAGGGCTGGGTGCTAGGTTGGCCTGGATGATCTTGGAGGTCTCTTCCAACCTGGTTGATTTTATTCTTCAACAAACACACTAACTATTTTTTTTCCTCTTTTTCTTATGTGATTTTGGTTGTGTTGCTTTGTTTTTGCAAAAGGCTCTTCTACTTCAGGATGGAGAGGTTTTGGCTGACAGCTAGTCTTTCTAATTGTTATTTACAGCCTTCTTTAGTGTATACCTTTACTTCTTTGCAGTGGCAAATTCTATGTAAGTGATTAGTAAACCTTATGTCTTATGAGGAGAGGCTGGGGACGGCTGAGAGGCTTGGGACTTTTTAGTCTGGAGAAGAGAAGACTGAGAGGGGATTTGATAAATGTTTATAGGTATCTGAAGGCTGCCAGGAGCAGGGGGACAGGCTCTGCTCACTGCTCCCTGGGATAGGACAAGGAGCAATGGCTGTAAATGGCAGCAAAAGAGGTTCTGCCTCAACACAAGAGGGAACTTCTTTACTGTAAGGGTCACAGAGCACTGGCACAGGCTGCCCAGAGAGATTGTGGAGTCTCCTTCTCTAGAGCCTTTCAAGGCCTGTCTGGATGCATTCCTCTGTGATCTGTGTTAGATAGGATTGTCCTTCTCTGGCAGGGGGGCTGGACTTGATGATCTCCTTGGGTCCCTTCCAACCCCTAACATCCTGTGAGCCTTACTAAATAGGACTAACTAATGGACCATATCCTCAAAGTTCATCAAATCCAGTTTTTGCTGGAATATCTTTTTCCTCTGGAAGGGATAATTTTACAATCCAGAATCACAGAATTTCTTAGATTGGAGAAGACCTTCAAGATCGAGTCCCATGGTTAGTTTCACACTGACAAGTCCTTGACTAAACCAAATCCCTCAGCACAACATCTAATCACTGAGAAGCACTCAGAGAACACCCCAATTCAGTCTGTAGGAGCTTGGGCCCCATTTTCCCCTTTTGCCCAGACAGGTCAGCATCCTCTGCATCTGATTGTTCAACTACATCTCCAGACTCATTGTTCCCTGCTACTAAAACTCTGTTTTCCAGAGATCTTTGCCAAAGATTCACTTTTGTTCAGATTATTTTTCCCCCTCTGGTCACCTAAATTTCTTCACAGGATGGAAATTCCATTTCCTAGGCAGTCCTGTTCATTGCTTCCTTGGGATAAGGAGGAAAGGTAGCAAGGGGAAACATCCTTGTGAAAAGTACTCAAGATATTTCCCTTACTGCCCAACATAAGGAGAGGCAGAAGGGGAAGGAGATGCCAAAAATGATCAATGAATTTTGGATGAGCAGGGCTTTTAATTTCTACTTACAATTCCATTTGCAAAGGAGCAGAGGATTCCCAAGGCAAACAGTCCTAAGAGGGGACCACCAACCATGCCAAAAATGCTGAGTGCTGCCTGAGGAAGGAGGACAGTCTGTTATCAGGTCTTGTGCAACGAAGTTAAAGCTTCCAAAACGGCCAGAAGGGAAGATGTTGAGCAGGAAATTATGAGGACTTGGTTAACTGGTGCATACTCAGCTGGCAGGGCTTGGTATAACTCTGTGGATGCTTAAAGTAGAAGCTGAACCATGAGCTGTTTGAGCTCAGAATGCAACAAAGAATGAAAACCTAATCTCATAATGGTATCCAGTAACTATTTGCTTATGTAATTCATTCTGAGTTGTTTAACATGGGCAGAAAAAAGAACTCTGACACCTACCTGTAACAAGGCTCCCAGAAGAGATGCCAGTGCGGCCATAGCAATGCAGACTCCACCATAAAACAGGCCTGTGTGGGAAAGGCAGAACAGTGCATAAGCCTGCAGAAGTGTGAAAGCCACTAATGGAAAGGTTTCCATCTAACCCAAATGGCCACTAACAAGCCTGCTAGCATCTGTGCTTTTTCTAAGGGAGCTCAAACTGGCCGGAAGGTCAGGATCCTGTTTACCTTAAGAGGCAGAAATACACCAAAATCCCCTTCCTGTATGTTACTAAAGATTAGCTATGAAATGGCAGCCAGGTGGACTGGCTGCAGCAGCCATACCCCACCTCTTGTTTGTGTTTCTCAGCTAATCTCCTGTGTCACAGTCTTTATTCTGAGGGAATGATTTTTTGTTTCTCAGTTTAGACTTTGGAGCAAGAATACACAAGTGCTGGCAGGTTACTGGAAGCTGGCACCGTGACAAAAACATCCTGGGTCACCAGGACATAGTGGCTCACCCCAGGACACGTAACACTGTCTGTCTTTGTTCTACCTCCTGCCCCCCCTTGAGTTTCACTGCAGAAGCAACAGGTTAATCTCCCTCTTTAATGTGCTACGTCAGGCAATTTGTGATTAAACTAACATTTCTGTCACACTGTTTACAATAATGCTTAGAAACTGCTCTCAGGTGAAAATATTTAACACTGGTCACCTGCCACCAGTCTGCTGTGCTCACTGGTATGGGCTATGACACCATGCTGGGATTTTCCACACTTACTACAGACTGCCATGGGCTACACCTGCAGCTGCTTGCAGACAGTACAGCTGAGAGAGACCTGAACTGCACTTCAGAGATTCAAACCATATACTCAGCCTAGTTCTGATGCTCCTCCTTGAGCTACATGAAACAGAGGAGCAAAACAGACTGAGGCCTGAGCATACATCAGAGAAGTGAAGTTTCTTGTCTGAAATCTTATTGGGGGACAATGCTATTGCTCATTGCTCAGGCCAAAAGGCTTGGTATAAAACTGTTTCCTAAGCTGCTCACTTCTGATGGATGAAGGGAAAATAACAGCTGCTTCCCTCTGAGAAATCTGACTTTGTGGTATTGCCTAGCAATACTGAACACAGATGCAGTGCATCTTTCCTGCTTAAAGAGCTAACAAGCAAAATGGCTTCTTCCTTTCCTCCTCATGCTCAGGTGAAATAACTTGTCCCACACGCTGTGTAAAACTGATGCTGTTTCTTCCAAGTACTGCACCTCTGTATTCCTGTTGGTGTGCAACCACCTACTCTTGACTTCCACTGCCACAAGCAAGATCTGAGTCAAGCCCTCACTCTGTAAAGCAGAAGTGGAAAAAATATTTTCCAGACATACTCATCCCCATGGAAATCCATGACAACTTCTTTTCAGTAAGGGATTTGAAGTGTGGCCTAATGAGGTCTTCAACAGTGACAGCAGCCAAAGCATTGATACTGGAGGACACCGTACTGCAAAAGGCAAGATTTACACAGTTGGGGTTTAGTCTTAGAAGCTGTAATCACAGCTAACAGGTGGGTTACTAGCACTAGTACAGAGATCCTGCTCTGGCAGGGGAGTTGGACTAGATGCTCTTTCGAGGTCCCTTCCAGCCCCTGACGTTCTATGATATGAAAAGCAACCCTTCTGTTGGATGAAATAAATTCTTGTTCCAGGTGATGCAGTTGGTAGCTTACAAAAATTGCTTTGCAGTAATGTCTCTTAATGAAGATAAGGCAAATCTTGATGAAAAGATGGGCCTGGAGGAGTCAGTGATCACATCTGGTGCATGTGGCTCAGCTGTAAATACTGCTGGTGTATGCTTTCACAAATGGTCTACTTGGTGCTTATCTGGGGAGATAAAGTTCCTTCATACAGATTGCTAATTACTTTGCACTCTCAAAGGTGGGTTCAGATGATCTAATTACAGTAATGTAAGAATGAGGCACCCACTCTGCCATCTAGGAGTTAGGCATTTAATCCAAACTGCACTCTTCCAGCTTCCCAATGGGGTCAGAAAAATCAGCACTCCTGAGGCACAAAGCCAGTCAGGGGATCTTGTGTCTCTATGTACCTTGCTGTTGCAAGCCACAAGATTTTCCTGGGCACGTAAGAAAAGGATTTTGTCAGAGCAGTCTGGCTGGTCCCTCTCTGTATGTAGCTACAAGTACTCAAAACAAACAAAACCACTGCTGTGGTGTCAGTTTTTCAAGCTTCTCTGCCTTTTATCTGCTTGCTATTGTTCAGAGCCTTCACTGAGAGAGGGGATATTTCCTGAAAGGTGTTTCTTGGAAAAGCTGATCGAAATACTCCCCACTATGGGACAGCAGGGGATTGATTTGTTTCCTTCAGTAAAAAAATTACAGTGATTGTGGCTTTCATGATGCTGGTTTGGTACAGTTGGAAGCCCAGGAACTCTTCTGCAAACAAGTCTCTCAAAATCAAGGCAGATGGCTTGAAAGCCATGCAGGTTTGAAACTGGAAAATTAAGGATGAGTAGTAGGAACCTCCCCTAATCCACAGCTATTTTGTGTTATCATTGATTTCTAACACTTCATTTATCAGGCACTGGAACGGGCTGCCCAGGGAGGTGGTTGAGTCACCCACCCTGGATGTGTTTAAGGGTCATTTGGATGTGGTGCTTAGTGATATGGTGTAAGGTGAATCTTGTAGAGTTGGACTTGGTGATCCTGAGGGATGTTTCTGTGTGATTCAGTTCCTGTAGCAGAGGAGCTTTAAAAGCACGGAGAGGACGATTTCTTAGTGCTGGATGTCACATTGCTAGTAGGGAAATCAAACAGTTGTGAGTGCAAGGAGCTCAGAGCTCTGCTGTTGGAAACCATGGATTTTTAAGCTGTGTCACCAAGACTTTATAGTGCTGTTTCTTGAAGGCCAAGACTAGCCAAGCAAAGAAGTGAAATGCCAAAGGCTCAGTAAAATTAACTTACCTTAACGTCCCACTGTAGGCACTAGCCACAAACAGCCCTGGCACTCCGGGAAAATCACGGAGAATATCCAGCACCAGGTATGGCATTAGCTGAAAAATGCAGAGGGTAAGAAGCATTACTATCTTGCCTTCATTTTCCTTTGTATTACCTTTGTTATGGCTCTCCCACTGTTGTAATCTTGAATGTGCCACCTTGCACTCTCTGCTGGCTTTCTGCAACCAAAAACACTCTTAAAACATCTACTCAAAAGACAGCAAAATCTGTTTGGACCACCTAGCATAGATGAGCGTGGAGCTGTGCCATCAGAGTTGGCTTCCAGGGATGATGGGGTAGAAAGTTAGCACTGGACAGCAGGTAGTCACTATTGTACCTTGCCCTGTTGGGCCTGGCTGCCACAGGTGATGCTTACTGCTGCTGTTGACTCCACAAAAGGATTTTTAGGTACAGCCTAACAACGCAGGAGTATCCAAGAACAATTTCCTTACTGAAAACTGCCTTGGCTCTTGCAAAGGTCAAGAAGTAAGTGTTGGAAAGAGATAGGAGTTTTAAGATTTTCTTCCTGTGAATCCTGCTGCTCTTCTTAGGATCTTGCTTCCAATTTCCAACAAAATAATTTGACTGACAGGAACAACTTAATTTCCTTTGTTTCCATCTCAGCTTCCTTCATCTCATATTTTTTTTTCTACCCTGACTGATCTGGAGATCCTCCCTTACATACTCTGTAGTCTGTGCTCTTCTCTTGGCACTCACTATCCAGAGCATTATCTCAGGAATAAACATACAGAAAGACTTCGGTGATCACTAAGCCATGTCTTGAAGTGGTATGGCTTAGTAGTCATGATACTACTGTGTTGATGATTGGACTTGACCTTAGAGGTCTTTTCCAACCTTAATGATTCTGTGTTTCTTTTTTCTTGAGCCCTGACTCTCAGCCTATGGGCTCACAGAGCTCTTGTTCCTCAGATAATTCTGCTACTCAAGGCCTATTTAGGGAGAGGCCACTATTGTGGTTTCTTTACAACACGGTTTGATTGTCCAGTTCTCCTCTGAAGGAGGGGAAGATGCACTATCACTAGCAAAGAACTGCCTGCTGGTAGCCTTCTCCCAGGTATATGCTTTGGGCATGATTGTTTTGAATCTGAAAAGGCTTTTGTGTCCCTTGGCACATTGCTCTCTCCCTCTTTCTTTTTCTGCTGCCCTTCTTACCTGGTACTGAGAGACTTGCAGCTCCAGGACAGCTGGGGGACGTTGGGAGTGAACAGTGCCAAGGACAGGTGTGCTGCTTTCCCCAAGGAATTCCCTCCTACCATGGTCTCAGCTTAATCCCTCTGTTACAGACGTGCTATTATTTCTATCTGCTGGCTCTTGAACCAAACCCAGACTTGTCTGAAGATTATGGTTGCCAAGGAAGGATGCCCACTCACTCCCCTCCCCTGAAAGGCAGAGCCTTACTTGGTCAAGTGCTGACACTTGCCCTGCTGTCCACGGGTCACAGTCCTTATAGATGGAGTAGAGGCTCAGGCCACAGAGTGTTGCACAGGCCAGTATTGCCCAGAGGCCCACGAGGTTGATGTAGAGTGACCTGCACCAACATACACAGAAAAGCCATGTTAGAACTCAACATCCTACAAGACCCCAGCAGGGCCAAGCAATCAAGCACTCACACCAGCACCAAGGAGACCTCTTGGCAGATAGCTGCCCAACAGAAAGGGAGCCACAATATGTCTCCTAGCATTTCATCCAATGGGAGATTGTTTTTACATACACAGATTGCACTGCTGGCTTTGCTGGTACAGTCTGAGTAATTGTCTGCTCAGGAGCTGATGGAAAGAGTATGGCACTCCTCATGCTGTATCACATTGGTCAGTGCTACCTTGCAGGCAGCAGGCAATACGACACTTCCTTTCTTGTCACATCCCTTGGTAAAGACAGATTCCAGACAGGTTTGTAAGGGAGAGTGCCCCAGATCAGTGTGGGGCACCTTTTAGTCACTCCTTTGCCTCTAGAGTTGCAGTGCCATGCTTATGCAATACTGAAGCTGCCCTTGTAAAGCAGGAAATCCCCCATTTCCTCCCAGGACAGTCTCTGTGGGAGGCAGCAATGAACCACTGAGATCTGGAACTTGGCCTTGAGCCACCTACAGTTGCCACTTCAAGAGAGCAGAAAGTTACCACCAACCGCAAGGCTTCCCTTTCAGTCGCTAAATGACTTGAAGACTACCTTGATCCAGTAACTCCATCACCTCTCTACATCTTGATGGCAACTTCAGAAGCAGAAATATGTTTTCATCAGGCACTTGTGCCACATACAAGAGGCAGCCTCTGCTGGCAGTAAAAACCAAATTGCTCTCCTAGCCCAGTGACAGCTTATCCCTCCCATCTAACTATCTAACCTTGTCAAATGTTGCTCAGCTCTTGCTGACTTCTGGGTCACAAAGTCGTTCTCACCTAGGGTGGTCAGCTGTAGCAAACACACTCACTGGCAGCCTGGCCTTGAAAAGCAGGGTTCCCTCCCAGTAACAGCCTCCCAGTTATCAGTGTCATCTGCCAATAGTGATTTAATTGCCTGACAGATCACATAGCAGTTGGCACAGGTCCAGGCTAAGTCTCTGCTGGGAGGAACTTTGCTTTCTATACAAATAGATCCATGCTTGCAATGCTTCAGGAGGCCTTTCAGTTCCCAAAAAGGCATGGGGCACCAAACAGCCTTTTAGACTGCTTTAGGCCTTGTTAGGATATGAAATAGATGTTGTCAGAGAGGCATAATGTAGGTTAACTATTTGAACTGTCAGGTTTATACCATAGAAAAATCATTGGCAAGCACAAGGCAAACCTTTAAAGGTACTTCTATAAATAAAAGCTGATTTACAAGTGGTAGGGGAAGCTCTGAATTTGTGCTTTGTATTGCAACTAGGGGTGGGCTGCACACAGAACCAGCAGTAACTTACATTTCTCTCCAGGCTAATTAAGTAACAATGAAGTAGTCCTCCTTTTTGCAGCTGCTTATATATTGGTTGGACGTCTTGCATGCGTTAGCTAAAGCTGTTCATGCGCTGGCATAATCTACCTCAAAATAAGGCACTCAGAAGCTGATTTAGAGCAGAATTTCATCAATGAGTTAAATCAATCCAATGTTTGTTTGTTTGTTTCTTGGTTTTGTTTTGTTTTCTTTACACTGGTATAATAGCAGCATTAGCCTGTAGCAAAGATTAGGGAGAAAGTCAAGAGAAGGACATGGAAGCAGAAGCAATTGTCTGCCTGCATCCAGCAATTCTGGTTTTAAAACTGTGTCAGTGTTTGGCAGTGAAAAGAAAAGATTCTGATTTACATCCCAGCTCATGGTACACCCTGTGACTAAGCAATGCAGTATCATAATTGTAGCACTGTTGGAGGAAGGTGTTCCCATTAATTCTGTCTGAGCAAGATGGGGTGGAGTTGGGTTTAGTAAGCACTGAGACTGCTCAGTTTTGGTTGGTTGTTTCAGACTGGCTCTGGAGAGTAAGTCTTATGAAGAGCAACTGAAGGAGCTGGGGATGGTTAGTTTGAAAAAGAGGAGGATGAGGGGAGACCTCATTGCTCTCTACAACTACCTGAAAGGATGTTGTGGAGAGGTTGGTGCTGGTCTCTTCTCACAGGTAATAGAATAAAATCAACCAGGTTGGAAAAGACCTCCAAGATCATCCAGGCCAACCTAGCACCCAGCCCTATCCAGTCAACCAGACCATGGCACTAAGTATCTCATCCAGGCTTTTCCTGAACACCTCCAGGGATGGTGACTCCACCACCTCCCTGGGCAGCCCATTCCAATGCCAATCACTCTCTCTGGCAAGAACTTCTTCCTGACATCCAGCCTAGACCTCCCCTGGCACAACTTGAGACTGTGTCCCCTTGTTCTATTGCTGGTTGTCTGGGAGAAGAGACCAGACCTGGCTACAACCTCCCTTCAGGTAGTTGTAGACAGCAATGATAGAACAAGAAGGAATGGCCTCAAGCTGCAGCTGCGTGGGTTTAGACTGGACTTTAGGAAACATTTTTTCATGGGAAAAGGCCTTGGAAGGGAGATGGTTGAGTCACCAACCCTGGATGTATCGTTTGGATGTGGAGCTTGGGGATATCATTTAGGAGTGAACCTTGTAGAGTAGGGTTAATGGTTGGACTTGGTGATCCTGAGGGTATTTGCCAACCTGAATGTTTCTGTGTAAGATTTTAGCATGTCAGATGATGATCTTGAAAAGGAAGCAGAGAAGAACATGTTAGTAAGCCATGTGTTGCTGAACGTGTAGCTCTCCAGCTCTGAGTGCCTGCTCATGTGTGAGCTTTCTGTTCAGTTTGCCTAGTTCCTCCCTAAGGATCACAGCATGTGCTCCTACCTACTGGTGTGTTGCTTGGAGGAGAGGAAATCCTTTCTCAAAGCCTGAGAAGATTCCTACTCCTACACCATTGTTAAAGAACTTTCCAAACCCTGTAAGTTGAGATCTGTGAAAGAATTCTTTTCTCAGCTCTGTTTTTTATTGTGCTGTCTCTTCTGCAGCCCTACAGTAAAAGCCACAGGATTACATAACCCTGTCACTTTGACCTAATGACAGATTTAAAATGTTCTGTGTACAGGCTAAATGGCAGTAAGAGGTGCACTTGCAAGATGTGTCTAATTACATTTGCAAATGAACTAGATAGTCACAACAGACTGGCACTGTTTGTACTGGGGACAAGCTGCAACCATTATACAACATGATTTCTTCATGCAGGGGAATTACCCTGCACGAGTGAGGTACAAGCAAGATGCCATGAAGTCTAACCACACACACCAGCAGGAGAGGACTCCGCTTCCTAGAATCAGAATGGTTTGCATTGGAAGGGACCTTAAATGTCACCTAGTTCCAAGCCCCCTGCCATGGCTGTACCACTGTGAAGGTAGTGCAAGCTGTAAAACCCATCCAAACAACTCAAAAAATCAAGAGCCTCCAGCCCTGCTTGAAACTGCTGCAACAGCTCAGAAAACCTGCCTAGAAGCTGCCATGGTGCAAGATTCCCTTCAGAAATGCGCTGTTTCTGGATCACCCTGGAGGAGCCCTTCCTTACAAAGAGAGTAGGCAGGGTGTGAAAGAGGAGTAAGCCTTAAGTGGAGCAGGTGCTCGGGCAGGGCTGTCACACTGGCACACGAATCTGGCACAATGTATGTGGCTGTTCTACGCACAACCATGCCAAGCAGCATTACAGATGTGAGATACACCTCCTGCCTCTGCAGCATCCAGAACTGGGAACCCAGCCACATGCCACAGACGGTGGAGTAACCACAGTGTTGGAGGTGTGACACTGCGTTGATGATGTGGCTGATGGCAAGCATCAGCACATTCCTATCTGCCTCTTAAGTGGCTGCAAAGGTAGATATGTCTTTATTGCCATGACCACATTATTTCACTTCTGAGCTAAGCATCATTCTGTGGGTAGTTTGCCAACTTTATGAAGCGAAATGCTGCATGAGACTCTGTGTGTGTCACTGCACTCTAGAATTTCTAAGGATTGTAGTTATGTTCATTTACATATTGCTCCTATAAATGGACTTTATTATCTTTCCTTTAGCAGCATTTCAGTGGCTCACACCTCAGGGTTCAAGAATTCTTAGCAAGCTCATAGTCAGCAAGCAGTCCATTCTAAAGGCTGTTTCAAGGAAAGTGGAACTCTCTGCCAGTTTCCAGAAGAATTCCTAAAAGCAGGTCACAATGATTATGAAAACAAAATCTGTTTCATCAGCCATTGTACTGATGAGTAAAACATTTAACAGGCATGAAAAAAAAAAATGCACACTGACCAGTATGGAAAATCTTCTCCTCTTTTGATTAATGCAAAATTGCCATGCAATGATTTAGGTTTAGTAGTAATTAAAGATGTTGTCCTGATATGCTTTCAGCACAAGTCCTATATCTGGGGTTTAGGTTGCCTATAAACCTAATGCAGCTATTTGTGGGCAAGAATTGTGGCACAGTGAAGCGCTCTGGCACAAAGTTCAATGTCACAGCAATTATATGTAATTCAAATACCAGTATTTAATGTGCCTATTTATCTTCTACCTGAACCACCAAGTAGAAAGCCAAGTAGATGAAAACCATACCTTCCAAAAGAATCTCCATTATAAATGACAGAATCATAGAATCTATTGAGTTGGAAGGGACCATCAAAGGTCATCTGGTCCAACACCCCTGCAGTACAGCAGAGACATCTCCAACCAGATCAGGTTGCTCAGGGCCTCATCAAGTTTGACCCTGAATATCTCCAGAGATAGGGCATCAGATGCTTCTCTGAGCAACCTGTTCCAGTATTTCACCACTCTCATAGTAAAGAACTTCCTCCTTTATATCTAACCAAAATCTACCCTGCTCCAATTTCAAACTGCTGCCCCTTGTCCTATTACCACAGACCTTTCTAAACAGCCCCTTCCCAGTCCTCCTGTAGGTCCCCTTCAGACATTGAAAAGCAGCTGCAAGGTCTTCCCAGAGCCTTCTTTTCTCCAGGCTGAACAGCCCCAAGTCTCTCAGCCTGTCTTTGTAGGAGATGTGTTCCTGCCCTCTGATCATCTTTGTGGCCCTTCTCTGGACTTGCTTCAGCGGGTCCATGCTCTCATTGTGTTGGGGACCTCAGAGCTAGACACAATATTGCAGGTGAGCTCTCAGCAGATCAGAGTGGCAGAATTACCTTTCTCAATCTGCTGGTCACTCTTCTTTTGCTGCAGCCTAGGATGCCATTGGCCTTCTGGGCTGCAAGTGCCCACTGCTGGCTCATGTCCAGCTTCTCATCCACCAGCACCCCCAAGTCATTTCTGCAAGGCTGCTCTCTATCTCATAATTTCCCAGCCTGTCTTGATATCAAGGATTTCCCTGACCCAAGTGCAGATCCTTGCACTTTGCCTTACTGAACATCATGAGTCTCTCCTTGGCCTATTTCTCCAGCCTGCACAAAGAACAGTCACTGCTGAATCCAAGCACCGAGTTCCAGCAGGCAGACTTACATTTTGGCGTGGAATCTGTTCTTGCATGCAATGTATCTCTGTACTTGAGACTGGTTGACCCCATATATGCCAGTCCATGTGAAAGTCCCACCTACAACAATCGTCCAGAAGGTGTGCCTTTGCAGAGGATTGGGATTGAAGCTACAACAAGAGGGAAAAGAGGAAACAAATTCAGGATATGAAAATCTTCTCATTATGAGAAGACCTAGCGGAGGGGGAAAAAAATCACCATGCTTTTTCTAATACAAACTCTCTTAATTTGATCAGATTTTGAACATTCAAATACTTGAACATTATGTAAAATCAGAGAAAGCCAATGTTAAAACTCACAGCTGAAGCTCTGCTCCAGTGAAACACTCTGAGCTGTCCAAAGGTGAAGTTTAACTGATTTATATGCCTATAAACTACATTCTTAAGTAAAGCTGTATGATGCATGTGATGAAATGATATTCCAGTAACAGGCCTGATATGTCACCTTATCTAGAGGGACATCAGCCCAAGACCAACATAAAAGTAATGTTTGCATGCAGAGCCTTTGTAGACAGAGCCTCTGTAAAACATTTTGCTGCTTTAGCTCTGAGTAACAGATTTTAGATGGCCATAAGAAATCACACTTTAAGATAGCAAAATAAAAAGATGCTTATCTTGGCAAGCAATGTGAGATGATTACATCTATTGCATGTCTCTATTCCTCTTCTTCTTCCATCTGCAGACTCTGAGGGGAAGTAGTCTTGGATAACAAGTTAACCATGGCACAGCAATGTGCCCTTGTGGCCAAGGAGGCCAATGGGATCCTGGGGTGTATTAGGAGGAGTGTGTCCAGCAGATCAAGGGAGGTTCTCCTCCCGCTCTACTCTGCCCTGGTGAGACCTCATCTTGAATACTGTGTTCAGGTTTGGGCTCTTCAGTTTAAGAGAGACAGGGATCTGCTGGAGAGGGTACAGCGGAGGGCAGCAAGGATGATGAGGGGACTGGAGGGCTGCCTTATGAGGAAAGGCTGAGTGACTTGGGACTGTTTAGTCTGGAGAAGAAAAGACTGAGAGGGGATTTGATAAATGTTTATAAGTATCTGAGGGCTGCCAGGAGCAGGGGGACAGGCTCTGCTCACTGCTGCCTGGGACAGGACAAGTAGCAATGGGTGTAAGTTGCAGCAAAAGAGGTTCTGCCTCAACACAATGGGGAACTTCTTTACTGTAAGGGTCACAGAGCACTGGAACAGGCTGCCCAGAGAGGTTGTGAGGTCTCCTTCTCTGGAGACTTTCAAGGCCTGTCTGGATGTGTTCCTCTGTGATCTGGGTTAGATAGGATTGTCCTGCTCTGGCAAGTGGATTGGACTCGATCTCCTTAGGTCCCTTCCAACCCCTAACATCCTGTGAAGAAGAAATGCAGTGCAACCACTGCAGCCCAGCCAAACTGACTGAAAAAGCCTGACTCTTCACAAGAAGAAAAACTATTCCCACAGGTGAACTAGTTGTTGAAGAACTTGGTGAAGAATTTCACAGGACAACTTGATTCATGTTGTGGACTGATAAACAAAAGGATGAAAGATACAACTTGTTGCATTGAACTTCCACCAGTAGCACTGGGTTAAGCTTCTCAGAGGAATCATCTATTCATCGTACAGTAGCCTTTTTTATGTTTAGCAAAAAGTGGGGTTTGATTCAGCACCTTGGGCATGAATATTTTTGACCTTGAAAAATTCTATTTTTAGGCTATGATTAGTTACAATAAATAAATTAAGAGTAAAATACTATTTTGTTAGTACTAACATAAATATTTATGCTTACAATAAATAAAAGGTAAAATATTATCAAAAATACTTTTCCCTGAGAGAAAAAATAAAAGTAAAATAATTCACTTTTCCGAAACTAGATAAAAACTATTATTTTCCCAGCTGTTTTGGCTCAGTAGCTGAAATTCATTCTCCCCCTCTACTCTGCTCTGGTGACACACCACCTGCAGTACTGCATCCAGTTCTGGAGCCCCTGGGACAAGAGGGATGTGGAAATGCTTGAGTGTGTCCACACAAGAGCCATGAGGATTCTCAGAGGGCTGGAGCAGCTCTGCTATGAGGACAGACTGAAAGAGTTGGGGCTGTTCAGTCTGGAGAAGAAGAGGCTCCCAGGTGACCTTCTTGTGGCCTTCCAGTATCTGAAGGGAGCCTACAAAAAAGCTGGGGAGGGACTTTTTAGTCTATCAGGGAGTGACAGGACTAGGGGGAATGGAGCACAGCTGGAGGTGGGGAGATTCAGACTGGATGTGAGGAGGAAGTTGTTCAGCAGGAGAGTGGTGAGAGCCTGGAATGGGTTGCCCAGGGAGGTGGGGCTGAGGCCCCATGCCTGGAGGTGTTTAAGGCCAGGCTGGATGAGGCTCTGGGCAGCCTGATCTAGGGTAGGATGTCCCCATCCAATCTTTTCTTGAGCACCTCCAGGGACAACAACTCCTCCACCTCCCTGGGCAGCCCATTCCAATGCCAATCACTCTCTCTGCCAACAACTTCCTCCTAACATCCAGCCTAGACCTCCCCTGGCACAACTTGAGGCTGTGTCCCCTTGTTCTGTTGCTGGTTGCCTGGGAGAAGAGACCAACCCCACCTGGCTACAGCCTCCCTTCAGGTAGTTGTAGACAGCAATGAGGTCCCCCCTGAACCTCCTCTTCTCCAGGCTGCATGCCCCCAGCTCCCTCAGCCTCTCCTCATAGGGTTTGTGTTCCAGATCTCTTGCCAGCTTTATTGCTCTTCTCTGGACACATTCCAGTATCTCAACATCTCTCTTGAATTGAGGAGCCCAGAACTGGACACAGTACTCCAAATGGCCAGGTGTGGCTCTGTTTGTAGGAGTAAAGGGACACATGATCTGCTGTCATGGATTGGTTCAACTCAATCCATGATATCTGCAAGCACAAACTCACTCCCAGAAGTTGAGTCTTCCTCCGTAGTAGGAATCATTTATGATGCGTCCAATTCCCTCCTGCACCACCACTGCACGAATGATCACCGCCGAAAATCCAGCCACCATGATTCCAACCTGGAAAACATCTGTCCACACCACTGCCTTCAGGCCACCCTGTGTGAGGAACAGCATATCTCAGGTACAGTAAGGCAGCAGCATTCTCCCTTTGCATTCCTCTTTAGCCAAGTGTAATGTTGCTAATGATACTGCACATAGCAGATGAATTTAGTCCTTTTGAACAGGAAGAATTTTGTACTGAAGTGTTCTTGAATTGCATCCTGGGACTGTTTTGAAGGGCATTAGAATTTACTTTTGCCATACACCTAGTTTAATCTATTCTTTCTTTAATCATACAACCTGACTCAGATGATTGTATCAGGAGATAAATTAGCACACAGTGCTCATGTTATCTCTATACAGTAAGACTAACTCCAGGGGACATACCATGCATGTGAATTACAGTCCTGAATAGAATAGAATCAACCAGGTTGGAAAAGACCTCCAAGATCATCCAGTCCAACCTAGCACCCAGCCCTATCCAGTCAACTAGACCATGGCACTAAGTGACTCATCCAGGCTTTTCCTGAGCACCTCCAGGGATGGTGACTCCACCACCTCCCTGGGCAGCCCATTCCAATGCCAATCACTCTCTCTGTGAAGAACTTCCTCCTAACATCCAGCCTAGACCTCCTCTGGCACAACTTGAGACTGTGTCCCCTTGTTCTGTTGCTGGTTGTCTGGGAGAAGAAACTAACCCCCACCTGGCTACAACCTCCCTTCAGGTAGTTGTAGACAGCAATAAGGTCTGCCCTGAGCCTCCTCTTCTCCAGGCTGAACAACCCCAGCTCTCTCAGCCTTTCCTCATAGGGTTTGTGAACAAAAATAAAGGTGATTTAATCCAACCTAAGCAGATAAATTTGTCACTGAGGTTCCATTTAATTGTTCCCAGACACTTGGTCGATTAGCACTAACCTAAAGACCAATCTGTTCACGTGGCACTTGCTATTTTCAGTGACTGTTCAATAACAGGCAGTGCTATTACAAGTACAGTAAGCTGGTCCTTGACAAACTACACAGCTAACCCTTAGTAGATCCTTGACAAACTACGCAGCTAAATCTTAGTAGCTTCTTGACAAACTACTCAGCTAAACCTTGGTAGGTTAGGATTAAAATCACAAGAGGATTTTTGGGAACAAAAGTCTATTTTTGCTGTTCTCTTAGTTTGACTGTGTCAAAACAGAAAAGGTTTAAGTCACATAGCAGCTACCTTTGCATCTAGAGAATCCCCTGGGTGAATACGGCCCTGTGGCTACAGCCACACAGTGAATTTCAATACTGCTATTCAATAAATTCCACC
This sequence comes from Tricholaema leucomelas, assembly GCA_013400475.1. Classification (NCBI taxonomy): domain Eukaryota; kingdom Metazoa; phylum Chordata; class Aves; order Piciformes; family Lybiidae; genus Tricholaema lacrymosa; species Tricholaema leucomelas. The sequence goes on along the minus strand of WAAF01006422.1, from coordinate 241,124 downwards.
TTTGATGGGGATGGTGGAAGGAGCAGAGATTTTTCTTAGCCAAAGAGCTCACATACCAGTGTACAGTAGAAAGTGCAGACCACGCCGGTTGCTGCCACTGCGCCCCACAAGTCAAAGCCGGTGACTGAAAAAGAGAGAATTGGCACCAATGTAAAGGAAGTATTGCAGACCAAAAACCACTAAGGTCTGTTCTCTCACCCATGAGGTGGTTGTTCATAGAAACAAAATATTTATATGTATATATAGTACTCCACCTGCAGTACTCTGTACGGTTCTGGAGCCCCCAGCACAAGGACATGCAACTGTTGGAGTCCAGAGGTGGCCACAAAGATGCTCAGAGACCTGCAGCAGCTCTGCTATGAGGACAGGCTGCAAGAGTTGGGGCTCTGCAGCCTGGGAAAGGGAAGGCTTCCAGGAGACCTTATAGTGGCTTTCCAGTATCTGAAGGGGGCTACAGGAAGGCTGGGGAGGGACTATTGAAAAGGTCTAGTAATGACAGGATGAGGGGGAATGGGTTTAAAGTGGCAGAGGGGAGATTCAAATTGGATGTTCGGAAAGGGTTCCTTACAGTGAAGATGATGAGACACTGGCACAGGTTGCCCAGGGAGATTGTGGCTGCCCCTCCCTTGAGGTGTTCAAGGCCAGGCTAGATGAAGCCTTGAGCAACCTGTTCTAGCGGGAGGTGTCCCTGCCTATGGCAAAGGGTTGGAACTGGATGATCCTTGAGGACCTTCCAAAATAAACCATTCTATGATTCTGTGTGCTGGAATATGTCCAGAGAAGGGCCACGAGGGCGATCAGAGGGCTGAAGCACCTCTCCTATGAGGAGAGACTGAGAGAGTTGGGGCTCTTCAGTCTGGGGAGAAGGCTCTGAGGTGACCTTATTGTGGCCTTCCAGGATCTTAAGGTGAATACAATAAAGCTGGGGAGGGACTTTTTATGACATCAGGGAGTGATAGGACTAGGAGGATTGGAACAAAGCTAGAAATGGGTAGATTCAGACTGGGTGTGAGGAGGAAGTTCTTCACCATGAGAGTGGTGAGAGCCTGGAATGGGTTGCCCAGGGAGGTGGTGGAAGCCTCATCCCTGGAGGTTATGTTTAAGGCCAGCCTGATCTAGTGTGAGGTGTCCCTGCCCATGAGGGGAGTTGGAACTAGATGATCCTTGTGGTCCCTTCCAACCCCGATTGATTCAATGATTAAATACAAAAGTAGAAGGTTAAAAAGGCAATGGAAGCCCTTCTAAACCAGAGGATCCACCCTAACCAATTCTGACAGCAAAGCAGTTGTTACAGACACTGAGGGAGATGAGACTCTGCAACAGGTTGCCCAGGGAGGTCGTGGATGCCTCCTCTCTGGGGCTGTTCGGTGCCAGGTTGGATGAGGCCTTGAGCAGCCAAGTCTAGTTGAGAGGTGTCCCTGCCCATGGTGGCAGGCAGGTTGCGGTAGATGATCTCTAACTGGAATGGGCTGCCCAGGGAGGTGGTGGAGCCACAGTCACTGGAGGTGCTCAAGACTGGATGAGGCACTTAGTGCCGTGGTCTGGTTGATTGGCTAGGGCTGGGTGCGAGGCTGGACTCGATGATCTTGGAGGTCTCTTCCACCCTGGCTGATTCTAATGTCCCTTCCAACCTAGGCCACTTTCTGACTCTAGGACACAAGAACCTGCTGAGAAGTCACCATGTATATCAGGACCTAAGAAGCTTTTTGTCTTTAACGAGGACGCAGCCAAACTACGCAGAACCAGAGAAGCATTCAGGTTGGTGATCCTGAGGGCCTCTTCCACGTCCAACCCCTAACCCTGCTCTAAACCGTAGCCCCAAGCACCACATCCAAGTGGCCTTTAAACACATCCAGGGGTGGTGGCTCACCTCCCTGGGCAGCCCAATTCCCATGCCACTCTTGCTGGGAGAAGTGTTTTCCTCACTATCTAGCTCAAACCTACCCATGTGCAGCTTGCACGTGTGTGGGCCCCAAGTCAGGCAAGCCCTGCCCCGAAGGGCCTGGGTAGGCCCTCAGAGTCTACAGGCAGGCATCTCCCCTGTGAGGAGAGGCTGAGAGCCTTGGGGCTGTTTAGTCTGGAGAAGAGAGGATTGAGAGGGGATCTGATCTATGTCCTTGAGTCCTGTATCCAGTTCTGGGCTCCTCAATTCAAGAGAGATGTTGAGGTGCTGGAATGTGTCCAGAGAAGGGTGACAAAGCTGGTGAGGGGCCTGGAACACAAACCCTATGAGGAGAGGCTGAGGGAGCTGGGGGTGTGCAGCCTGGAGGAGAGGAGGCTCAGGGCAGACCTCATTGCTGTCTGCAGCTACCTGAAGGGAGGCTGTAGCCAGGTGAGGTTGGTCTCTTCTGCCAGGCAACCAGCAACAGAACAAGGGGACACAGTCTCCAGTTGTGCTGAGGGAGGTCTAGGCTGGATGTTAGGAGGAAGTTGTTGGCAGAGAGAGTGATTGGCATTGGAATGGGCTGCCCAGGGAGGTGGTGGAGTCACTATCCTGGGAAGTGTTGAAGAAAAGCCTGGATGAAGCACTTAGTGCCATGGTCTGGTTGATTGGCCAGGGCTGGGTGCTAGGTTGGCCTGGATGATCTTGGAGGTCTCTTCCAACCTGGTTGATTCTATGATTCTATCAATATCTGAGGGGTGGGTGTCAAGTGGATGGGGCCAAGCTCTTTTCAGTGGGCAGTAGCAATAACCCAAGGAGCAACAGCTATAGCTCTTGGAAGCCAGAAATCATTACCTGAGGTACTGTCTCTACTGGAATCTGAGAGCAATGCTAGAGCTGCACGAATATTAGGACAGTTCAAGCTTCAAAGTAAGTTGTTTTTTGTTTGGTGTTTTGTTGGGGTTTTTTTTTGGGGGGGAAGCAAATTAAGCAGCCAAAGCATCAAATGTAGGTGCCTGAATGTTGTATCTGTCTTGTGTGAATAAGATAGATGCAGAGACATGAAGAAAGACATGAGGATGATTAGGAGATTTGAGCATCTCCCCTATGGAGAGAGACTGAGAGCCCTGGGGCTGTGTAGTTTGGAGAAGACTGAAAGGGGATCTGAGCTATGTCTATAAATATCTGAGGGGTGGGTGTCAAGTGGCTGGGGACAATCTCTTTTCGGTGGTCAGCAGCAATAAGACAAGGAGCAACAGCTGCAAACTGCAATATAGAAGGTTTCACCTCAACATGAAGAGAAACTTCTTTACAGTGAGGGTGACAGAGCACTGAAACAGGCTGCCCAGAGAGGTTGTGAAGTCTCCTTTTCTGGAGGCTCCAAAACCTGCTAGGATGCATTCCTGTGTGAACTACCCTGGGTGATCCTGCCTTGGCAGGGAGGTTGCACTTGATCTCTGGAGGTCCCTTCCAACCTCTGATGTTCTGTGATTTAAGCAAGTAAACAGCATGGGATGTTCCATGAAGGTAAGGTGGTTCAATCATGGTCTGGAAGCAACCTGTCAGACTAGAAGTCTTTCATTTTTATTTCTTTTAGAGCAACACAATAGTATGTCTATGCCAGGTGCTGCTGAGCTGGCATTGTGATGGTGTCCCTGTTCTAGGCCCTTGTGAGGCCACAGCTTGAGTACTATGCTCAGTTCTGCACACTACAGTATAAGAAAGACATTGAGGTGCAGGAGAATGTCCAGAGAAGAGCTGCTGAGGGGTTTTGGAGGGTGTCATATGAGGTGCAGCTGAGGGAAGGTGGAGTTGTTCAGTCTGGAGGAGAGAAAACTAGGGGGAGATCACAGGATATCAAGGGTTGGAAGGGACCTCCATAGATTGAGTCCCATGCCCCTGCCAGAGCAGGACCATAGAATCTAGATCAGGTAGCATAGGAACACATCCAGACAGGTCTTGGAAGCCTACAGAGAAGGAGACTCCACAATCTCTCTGGGCAGCCTGTTTTAGTACTCTGAGATCTTACTGCTCCCTACAATTACTTCAAAGGCAGTTGTAGTGAGGCTGGTGTTGGTCTCTTCTCCCAAGTAAACAGCAAGAGGAAATGGTCTCGAGTTGTGCCAGGGGAGGTTTAGGTTGGATATTAGGAAGAACTTCTTTACTGAAAGAGTGGTAAGGCATTGGTACAGGCTGCCCAGGGAGGTGGTGGAGTTGCCACCCCTGAAAGTGTTCAAGGAATGTGTAGATGTGGTGCTTCAGGGTATAGTTTGGTGTTATAGTTGGGTTACTGTTAGATTGTAAAGGTCTTTTTCAGCCTTAGCAATTCTGTGGTGGCACCTGCCCCAGGCTGACACCTTCATGTGCTCCCAGGTAGGGCACTTGGGGGCTCCCCAACAGATAGCTCAGGCTACTGAGAAACACTGCAACAGAACTACTGAAAAACATTGCTACTGGTTGGCCACCAGCTGGGTCATAGCTTGGTTTAAACCACCAAGGGCATAAAACCTGTGAGACTCCTACACTGGAGGTATTGTTAGGTTTTTCTCTTCCTTTCTGTTCAATTAAACCAAAAGCAAGGGGGGGGACCTCAAGCCAAAACACATGAACAGAACAATTATGGTTTTCATTCTAGCCAATATAATTCCTTTTATATTTGCATTTTGTTACTGCCTTTTCTTGCCAAGTGCACAAATTGTGTTGGATGAAAAGTTTCATTTGGCTCTATGTAAAAGCTGTGCTTCTCCTTTACAAACAAATGTGGCTCATTTTCCAAGTAGAAAATAGAACTATTTAATTTTCTAACTATCACAACAAAGATCTTAAGTTGAAAATCATCGAATGGTGGAAAGGCTTGGGCTGGAAGGGACTTCTAAAAATCATCTAGTCCAACCCTCTCTGCAGTAAGCAGGGATATCCTCAACTAGATCAGGTTGTCCACAGCTCTGTAGAGCCTCACCTTGAGTATCTCCAGGGATGGGGCTGCAGCTGCCTCCCTGGGCTACTCCCCACAGTGTTCCACCACCCTCACAGTAAAGAAGTTGTTCCTAACATCCAAGCTCTCTTTGCTGTTTGATTTGGTTTTCCTAGCAAAATGACAGGCTGAGTTTAAACAGTTCCAGGTAGCCTAAAAGCATCTTTACAGGTTTGTTTGGTGGTTGGGTTTTTTTTCCCCTCTCACTTTCCTCTTTTTAAGAGTGTTTAACTATGGGAATGAAATGTTTGGTCCCTATGTTGCCTTCAATATTTAGTTCAGTGTCTAACATTTGGCAGGACGGTTAGACTTGACCTCTGGAGGTCCCTCCCACCTCTAAAGTACTGTGATTCTGTGATTTCTGGATGTAGCCAATACCTAAGAATACTGCATGAGAGGCAGAGTAAATGAGACCAGGTTTTTCCCCTTGAAAATCTTCTATAATTCCTTACAGGTGAGAACTAAGGGACTAGGATTACAAATAGGAGGCCTTCTAACAGAGCAGGATCACAAGATATTAGGGGTTGGAAGACACCCAAGGAGATCATTTGAGTCCAAACCCCCTGCCAGAGCAGGACCACACAATCTAGCACAGATCACAGAGGAATGCATCCAGACAAGCTTTGAAAGTCTCCAGAGAAGGAGACTCCGCAGCCTCTCTGGGCCGCCTGTTCCAGTGCTCTGCCACCCTTACAGTAAAGAAGTTCCTCCTTGTGTTGAGGCAGAACCTCCTGTGCTGCAGCTTCCATCCATTGCTCCTCATCCTATCCCAGGGAGCAGTGAGCAGAGCCTGTCCCCCCTCTCCTGATCAGCCCTCAGATGTTTATAAACATTTATTAAATTCTCTCTGAGTCTTCTCTTCTCCAGACTAAAAAGCCCCAGCTCCCTCAGCCTCTCCTCATAAGGCAGCCTTCCAGTCTCATAGCCCTCCACTGGACCCTCTCCAGCAGATCCCTGTCCCTCTTAAACTGGGGAGCCCAAAACTGAACATGTTCCTCAAGATGACGTTTCACCAGGGCAGAGAAGAGAGGAAGGAGAACCTCCCTTGATCTGCTGGTCACACTCTTAATACACCCCAGGATCCCACCTGCCTTCTTGGCCACAAGGGCACATTGCTGTCCCATGGATAACTTGAGGATAACACAGGTCCCATCAGGATCAATAGAAGTCTTAGGAGACTTAACTACAAAGCCTTGAGCTGTATTTTTTAAGTGCCCATTACAACAACAAACCAGCCAGTATTATATGCAGGAAAAATGGTTATAGTAGAAGAACAGTTGTAGTATACTCATCTTACCTTGATTTAGTGCTAAAGCTGGAGCATAGATGACAATGCCAGTGTATAAGGTCTATAGAGGAGGAGAAAAAACAAGATCAAAACAAATGTAATTCCCAGAAAGGTGATGGCTTTCTTAAATGATTTCTCTTCAAGCACTTATACAATCTCTATTTCTTAAATTCAAAACTGTGGGAAAATCATTCCAATTGTTAGGAGACAAATGCTTGAGAGTAACCAAGGCTGCAGCCTCACAGCCTGGTGTCCTTAAAACAACTACCAAGGACTCTTAAATCCCTCTTCAGCTTCTCTTGGCTTTGATAATTAACTTATTTCATTGCTTTAAACCTGCAGTCACATGGCAGAAACAAGAGCAAAAAGAGCTTGATGAGGAATCTATTAAAATTTACTTTCTCAGTCTTGGGATCAATATGTCTCTCGGTGTGCAACTATAATGCACATGAGTAAGAACGAAAAATCCTTATGGATAGCATTATAAGGAATTACACTCCTGTAAGATGAAGCCACACATGATTATCAGCAGGCTTCTATTTTCAGCAAATACAATAAAGACACTGACAAATCAAGGGGCTGCTCTATCACTTTTGTGGGCACAAAGGGATTTCTACAGTGACAGCCTCTAATTTATTAGTGTGTATTTTAAAACTCTGACTGCTCTTCTCTCTCTGTTGCTAGGACAAGTTCAACTGTGGCATGGTTCAGGGGAATGCAGCTTGCAATGTGCAGAAGATTCCTGTGAAGGTCAGTGGTCTTGATTCAAATCAGTCAGGTCCTGAGCTGACTTCCATGAGCTTTCCATGGTGCAGCTCCCTGACTGATACGGGTGAGACTCGGACATGGAAACAAAGCAGAATCAGATGGCATACAGAAGTTGTGGACATCTCATCCCTGGAGGTGTTTAAGACCAAGCTGGATGGGACTTTGAGCAACCTGGTCTCTTGGTGCCATGGGTCCTCTCTAGGTTTTCATATATAGCTGCCAGTCCTGACAGGTCCTTAGTGAATGTCTGCTCAGAACCAGCTGCAGCACTTCACAGCTAACTACTGACAGTTGCCAAGCCCAGCCAAGTTTTGACTTGCTGTCCATACAGTGACTGTCGGCACATCCTGCTGGATCACAGAGCCGTGGAATAGTTTGGGTGGGAAGGGTCCTTTAAAGATCATCTATTTTTGCCTGCCCCTGCTGTGGACAGAGACATCTTCTGCTAGAGATCAGGTTGCTCAAAGCCCAAATCAACCTGGCCTTGAATGCTTCCAGAGATAGGGCATGGTCCAGTGTCCCACCACACTTGTTGCAAAATATTTCTTCCCTATACTCAATCTAAATCTACTTTCCTACAGTTTGGAGCTACTACCCCTTGTTCTGTCACTACAAGCCTTGGTAAAAAGTCTCTCTCCACATTTGTTATAGGCCCCCTTTATATGTTGAAAGGCTGCAAAAGGTCCCTTCTCCAGGATGAACAATCCCAACTCTCTTATCCTTTCTTCACAGGAGAGGTATTCCATCCCTCTGATAATTTTTGTGGCCCTCCTCTGGACCCACTTCAACTGGTCCATGTCTTACTTGTACTGAGGACCCCAGAAGTGGCTGCAGTACTCCAGGTGAGGTCTCACAAGAGCTCTTGGACTTCCCACTTCTAGACACATGTTTAAATGTGTTAAAGTTAAAAATAACACCATTAAAATTTTCAGGGGGTTCTTTTCCTCATTATTTCTCACTGACAGGATGTTGTAGTGAGGTGGGGATCAGTCTCTTCTCCCTAGTATCAGGTGACAGAAGCAGAGGAAATGGCCTGAAATTGTGCCAGGGCAGGCTTAGATTGGGTATTAGGAAAATTTTCTTTACTGATAGAGTGGTCAGGCATTGGAACAGGCTGCCCATGGAAGTGGAGGAGTCACTGTCCCTGGAGGTGTTCGATAATAGTGTGTGGACATGGCACTCTGGAACATGGTTTAATGGCCATGCTGGTCTTAGGCTGACAGCTGGACTTGATGATCTTAGAAGTAATTTCCAATTGAAGCAATCTTACGATTCATACAAGCTAGCACTCTACTTGTGGGCCTGTGTATCTGTATGTGCCAGCTAACCAGCACTATTCAAGTAAGTAATTAGCACTTCAGTGACCACCATCTTGTTGGTGCAAATGTGATTGCCTGGTAACTCCTGGTGTGCCTTAATGCAAAATCAGGAGGAAAAAAAAAAGGCATGTAACTTGAAAAGCTTTCTGATCATGTGTTTATTTCTGTTTTGAATTCCCCTAACAGTCCACTTCAGAAGTGTGAAAAGATGACATTTTTGTTTCCGGTGTATGCGGCTCATGCTCACTGTGCCTTTCAAACCTGCAGTCTCATACTAACTCCCCAAATAGCCTGGATGCAGCAAACTGCACCAACAATAATTTCAGAGACTGCTTCAGTTTAACATCCCCACCCAGTTGTTTTTTTCCAGTGGTGGTGGTGTGAGCCCCTTCTGCAGTAAATGACAGCTCCTGACAGCTTGTTTAGCCACCTCTCATAGACCCCTGAGAATTAGTCAGGCTCCCACAATCCATGGGACTGAGGATGAAAAGCACTGCTGTAGATAATTGGGGCATGTTTACATTTTAAACCCACTATGGGTTTGTCCAGCAGTCAGGCAAAGGACTGCTCTTCACCCTGCTGCCCCGCAGCGAAGGGTCGCTCGTCTCTCGGCATGGCGCTGATGCCAAGTGACTGCTCTGGGTGCTCGGTAATGAACACAAAGACTTGAGGCAGGTATCCCAGCGTCTGCTTCCTGCCTCATTGCTTTGGGGCAGAAAGAGCTCTGTTTCTCACACTCCCAACCACTCAAAGAAAACAGCCAGTTACACTAATCTGAGGAATCCTGGTGGCTGTGAGGACCACAGAGCAGCTTTGAGGTTTACTTGCCGTTTGTATAATGAAGAGGATAGTTCCACAGAGGCGCAGGTATTTATTAAATCGAAGCTCTAAATACTGCAAAAGAGGAGAAAATGCAAATGTTTATAAAGCTTGGCACTAGCAATAGGACAGGGATGAAGTGATGAACAATACAGGGTTGTCATAGCATTGTTTCACATTTCCACAAACGGCCAGAACTCCTAGAGTCACCTTGACTGACATCTCTTTCAACTTGGTTCGGTATTTCTTTACAGACCTCACACTGAGCAATGACACATGTGCAAGACAAGAGGACATGAACTAGACAGTATGACAGTCTGCAGAACGGAACTGGTGCTACTTAGCTGCCTCACGGGACAAGGGGCTGTGTGCCATGACCTGGCAAAGGCCAGCACTCATCAAGGAATCGCTGAATACCCCGAGTTCAAAGGAACCCACAAGGATCTTCAGGTCCAACTCCAGACTCCACATGGGGCAACCTAAAAGTTCACAATGATGCACCAGCAAATGATGGAACCAACTTGTGTTGTGAGATCAGAGGGAAAAAGAAACTATTGTTGTTATTCCTCTGAGCTCTAATTGGAAACTCTGGCATTATGTGTCTCCATCTGAACTGCTGCAAGTGATGGCAGAAGGTCTCCAGTGGTAGCTGTTTTCTCCACAGTCACCTCACCTTGTGCATTGTCTGAAGCAGCTCACCATACTCTATAGGTAAGTGGCAATGTAGCCTTTTGCAAAAGAGGAACCCTCACTTTTCTACCTATCCTGAGACAGCACAACCTCCGAATGAGTTTGTTATGCAGTATCTTATCCACTATTCTGCCTGCCTGTCTGTTCAATTGACACAAACACTGAAGTATATCAAAATGCTTCTTTATCAATTGAGCATTTAAACCATCATCTGCAATCATGTCCATTAAAGGAAAAGGAATGATGAACCCATAGACAGACACCAAGAAGTTGTCAATCTCTGAACTCTGTCCACAAATAGAAGACTTATCTTTTATAGGTGCACTACTCCAATTTCACCTCAAGATTATCAGTGAGTTTCTAGTCATGACAATAAGTTTTTATTTAAGAGTCTTATCATCATAATGAACAGTCCAAAGATTAGTAGTCTAAAAGATACTGGAAGCCAACAGCAATTTCTACTGGTGAATTCTTATCTATATCTATCAAGAGAAAGCTTGTTTTCAGCATCCAGTGCTGCAACAGCCCTGCTCAATGTAGTCAAGTGATAAAGGCCAAAGGAGATGGTCCTTTCCCAATGTGCTCTGTAAAAAGAGCAATTTGCCTCCAGATCTGCCAGAAGAGGACTTCTGTGGCTGCATCTAAGCTTAGAAACCTTTCTGGAGGAAGTGTGATGTGAGAACTCTGGTTCCTATGATAGGTGTTCCTGATGTAGTCATTATACATCATTAATGACATGCTACCATCTAAGCTGTACAAGGAGAATTACTCCACCTGCTGAACTGAGTTCCTAAGTGAGGAAACAAATCTGACACGATACACAGCTCCTGAGCCAAGACAGTTGAGGATCTCCTCTCTGTGGAGGCAGTACAGGCAGACTTGAGGACGGGGCAGGCTGCAGCCTACTCTTGGAAGTGGGGACAAATGGGTCAGTGAAGAGCGCAAGGGGATTTAGGGAAGAGACTTAGGGGAGACATGGATAAACCAGGCACGAGAAGCCCACTAGCTCCTTGAAGGCTTCTTCCCTTCCACCTTACCTCGTAGGTGCTGGTAATGCCCAGCTTGTAGAAGACAGGCAGGAAGATCTCAGCACTGCACAGCACCACGAGGGCATAGGTGAAGGCGAACATGCAGAAGATGGCACCATAGCGGTAAATCTCCGCAGGGGTCCCCAGCACGGTGACAGCCGACATGAAGCTGGCGGTGAGAGAGAGCGCGACCGGGACAGCGCTCATGCTGCGGCCCCCCGTCAGGAAGTCCTCAGATGTCTTCTGCCCGCCTCCCACGAAGGCGTAGTAGACCCCAATGACTGCCGAGATCAGCAGCATGGCCGCAAAGACCACATAGTCCCAGACGGTGAAGCCCCCCATGCTCTCGGACAGACTCTTCGTTGGAGCCAAAGACCAGAGCCACAATCAGCGGGGCAGCGGCTGCCCCCGCAGGGCTGGGACGGGACTCCGCAGGGGAGCCGCCACACCGTGCGCCCCGCCAGGCAATCTCCGAACCGTGTGAGGCGCAGCGGTGCACGCCGCCGAGGTGAGTGAGGCGCGGAGCGGAGCGGTCCCTACCGCCGGGATGGGTGCGGTGAGATACGCCCCGCGCAGGTTTCCGCCCGTGTGTCTCGGTGGGCCGGCTGAAGCAGTGCCGAGTGCCGGAGCCGGGTCAGCGGGCAAGCCTTATACGGTGCCGCTGCCCGCTCCTCCCCGTGGCCGTGAGCGCCCCCGCCGAGCGGGAAGGGGCGGCCCCGGCCGGGCCACCGCGAGTTATTGCCACCCGCCCCGTGCCCCCGGGTCCTGCGGCGCCGGTGCTGCCGGCATGACCCCGATGCAGAGCCCCGCCTGAAGGTTTACAGCCCGAAGTGGGGTCGCAGTCCAGCGGTTTTGTAGAGAAGATAACTCATCCGACAGTTACCTAGGGTGGTGTTTCCTGCCCTTCTTAGTCAGTATTTGCCACCATCTCCCCAAACGAAAGAGGTGAAAATACAGCTTAATATGGTTTGCCATCCACATTGCTGTGGGTTGAGCAGTCTGGAAGATAGAGCATCAGTAATTGCCAAGGTGAGCTGCTGACCACTGTAGTTAATGACAGAGAAGTTCCACTACCCGTGCTGTGCCCAAGGAAGCTTTGGTCACCTTTTTCAACTAATGGCAGGTTCACGAGTCAAAGTGCACAGAACTATCACAGGGGAATCTCCATGTATCTCACCCACAGGGGAAAGCATCAGAAGCACCTATGGGACCCCAAGGCCGTGGACGTCAGGTGGTGGAGGAAGGGCCACTGCTCTAGCTGGAAGCACATACAGAACCACGCAGCAAATACCACCTTGGGCCGCTTTGCCATAGGTCAGCAACCCCAGATAGGAGATTAAGATGTAAAGATGCCAAGGGTGACCGTGAGGTGGGCCTGGCCGCTGTACATAGCACACCTTGAAGCAAGACTCAGTAGCTCTGCACAGCAGCTTTCTGGTTTGAACTGTGCATTGAGAAAGTGCTATGCCAGAGGAGACTTCCCAGCATAAGTCAGCAGGTAGATAAGGACATTTCCTGCTCAGCCTCTCCCTCCCCTTATCCACAGCTGGATTTGCTGGAAGTAGTCTTTGCTGCAAGTTCAGCACAAGGTGCTCTGACCTGCCTGCAGCTGACCAACTTGAGACACATTTTTCAGCAGCCTTTTGTATCTTAGACAGAAATGATTGACCAGACACTGACAGAGAAAACAGCTCATGGAGCACTTCTACTTCCGAAGGAGCTCTGGATCTGGCAAGCTCTTTACAGATACTTCCAGCTGCATGTTGGAATGAGGGGACACAGCTCCAATCTGGCAGACTTATGAAGTTGAGCTGTGAAATCACACCTGTGTTGGTCTGGCACCTAGATGCCTATATGGGAGTGTAAGTGCCCCCGAAAACACAAAGGCTGGCTACCGTGGTGCAAGCAGCATGTCCTAACCTAGCAGGTTAGCTTGTCAGCCTCTTTGGCCCAACTGCTCTTTAATTGCTTATATAATGAGTAACAGCTTCCAGATGTCCTAATGTGGAAGCACGAGAAAGAAATGTATCCTGTACCTCTACTAATTAGGCTATTGAAGTATTATCTAAGATGGTTGCCCCAATTTGTTACTGCCTTTTAACCACATGAAAGACAAGAAACTCTCTCAGCAAAGCTTCAAGCAAAACCAGCAGCTTCCCACACAATACAATGAACTGATGTCGTCCAGCAAAGATGTGTTGTCAAAATAACATGATCCACTTTGCTACAGGATGGACATAAGCAGCCTTCTGCCCAGACTCACAGCTAGTACTGCTCAGAGCTCTGCTCTTGGAGTTGCTTATTTGCACTCTTTGGGGCTTTCTGTTGCTCAAACCATTCCAACAATAATGTGCATTTAAATTCTTAACTGCGAAGGATTAATACAGGTTTGATTCTGCTGCTTTATCACTTCTGACATAATGTAAACAGAACAGGTGATACCAGGTATTGGAAAACAAATTGTGTTTCTTAACTGAAACACAAGCAGCTATAAGGAAATGGATGTTACTGGTTTCAGGTGGCATCTGACATCTGATTCTTTTCACAGGAGCGCTAAGCAAATTGCCTTCCAAATGTCATCATGACCAATATGGCAACAAAAGCTGAATCCTCCCATTCAGATGTTCCTATCTTAGAAGCCAGCAGTGAATCTGTATGATGCTTATGCCCTACATCACAGTAAGTGGACCTTGGAATTCAAGGCTAATTTTTTTTTCTTCTGGATTTTTATACACAAAACCAAATTAGCTCCATGGAACAGAGTGGGCTTATGTTGTGTAACAGAGACAGAACAGTTGGGGGGGTGTTTTCCTCATATCTATATCAATAGATATATAAATGTCTTCCAAACTCAGGGAGTATGTTTCAATATTTTCTTCTATCTCATCTCCATTGGGTCTTATTTAGTGCCTCACCTCACTGACTCTGTGGCTCTATCTTTGTGCAATTCACTGGTATCAGCAGGATTATGGTGTTTGTTTAATAGCAGGAAGTGTGAGACTCGCATCTCTCCACCACCTCTTTGAACTAAATTCTGGAAATGCACTTTGAAGGGTTCTCCTGCTTGTTGGCAAATGTGGGCATAGGCAAAAGCAAGTGGAAGTGAGGTAGGAAAGCACTGGAGGCCCAGTGAACACTGTTCAGCAGTACTGCAAGACCCTTTGCAATTTGCCCTGAGCAGACTGAGCTCTCAGACTTCTAGTGGTTCCTTGCCTGAGTGTGCAGTTTTAGGCTGTGTGGGGCTCAGATGTACCTACACCAGCTGAGCTGAGACTGCACCTGAAGAGCAGCTGATGTTCAACAGTACTCCTGTGCAGGGCCAGGGCTGAGCTCATAGATTCATAGAATGGTTTGGGTTGGAAGGGACCTTGAAGATCATCCAGTTCTAACCCACTCTGCCATGGGCAGGGACACCTTCCACTCAACCAGATTACTTAAGGCCTGAGCTTGAATATCTCCAGGGAGGGGCATCCATGACCTCCCTGGGCAACCTGTTCCAGTGTCTCACCACCTTCACTGTAAAGAATTTGTATCTAATATCCAATCTAAATCTCTCTTCCTCAAGCTTCAGTCCACTCCCTCTCATCCTATCACTACAAGCCCTTGTAAAAAGTCCCTCTTCAGCTTTCTTCTATGAGAAAGGCTGCTATAAGGTCTCTCTGGAGTCTTCTCTAGGCTGGACAGCCCAAACTCTCTCAGCCTGTCCCCATAGGGGAGGTGCTCCAGCCCTCTGACTGTCTTTCTCTTCTGCTTACACAGGGAAAGGTTTGGTGACCTTGCCAGAGAACAGGTGACCATTGGTAAAAACAATCAAACAACGTCATTTCAAAACAAAGTCTGCCTAAACTGATTCCTTACCTTTTTTATACTCAGTTTGGCCTTTTCTGCAAACAGTTTTATGATTTGTCGTTTTGAAAAATTCTGTTTGTGACTTAGGAAATTAGGGGCTTAGGGTCATGCTCTGCGTATGGAAAGTGTTTTCTAACACCATGACCAAATTTACAGAGGGTTAGAGGTCTGAGAGATGTTAAGGCACTGCCAGTTTCATGAAAGTAGATTGGCAAAAAAGAGGTTTTGCTGTAAATGTTCTTGTTGAAGAGTGCAGCAGGAGCTGAACCTCTGTTAGTTAACAGTGAAACCATATGGAAGACCTGAGCCAGCAGTGTGCCCAGGTGGCCAAGAGAGCCAGTGGCATCCTGGCCTGCATCGGAAATGGTGTGGCCAGCAGGAGCAGGGAGGTCATTCTGCCCCTGTACTCTGCACTGGTTAGACCACACCTTGAGTACTGTGTGCAGTTCTGGGCCCCCCAGTTTAGAAGGGACATTGAGATGTTTGAACCTGTCCAGAGAAGGGCGACGAGGCTGGTGAGAGGCCTTGAGCACAGCCCTACGAGGAGAGGCTGAGGGAGCTGGGATTGTTTAGCCTGGAGAAGAGGAGGCTCAGGGGAGACCTTATTGCTGTCTACAACTACCTGAGGGGTGGTTGTAGCCAGGAGGAGGTTGCTCTCTTCTCTCAGGCAGCCAGCACCAGAACAAGAGGACACAGCCTCAGGCTGCGCCAGGGGAAATTTAGGCTTGAGGTGAGGAGAAAGTTCTTCACTGAGAGAGTCATTGGCTACTGGAATGGGCTGCCCAGGGAGGTGGTGGAGTCGCCGTCCCTGGAGCTGTTCAAGGCAGGACTGGACGTGACACTTGGTGCCATGGTCTAGCCTTGAGCTCTGTGGTAAAAGATTGGACTTGATGATCTGTGAGGTCTCTTCCAACCCTGATGATACTGTGATACCTTGGAAATGCCCTGCTGCAGGCACAGCTTTTCATCATATTAAAACAGACAGTGTTATGGGGATCAAGGTTTCATTTACTCCTCTATTCATTGAGCTACCTGTTAAATTTCCTTCTGCTCATCATCATTATTAGGAATAACATATCAACATTAATCATTGAATCTTAATTAATCCCTTTTTTCTCACAAGGCAATGCTTTCAGGTCAAAATGCACTTCTTTTACTTCTGGAAGATTCTAATTCGATTAAAGTTAATAAAACCACAACTGCATTCTACACAGCATCACTCATCACCTTGAAAAGCCCAAATGGAAGTTCACTGCTGAAGAACAGTCAGTATTTGGCTCCTCTTTAATCCCTTCTGCTTGTCCACATACTGCTGCTTTGAATTGCTGGGTTTAGTATAGCTGGCTTACCTGACTGCCATCATCATAGAATCACAGAATGGTTTAGGTTGGAAGGGACTTCAAAGATCATCCAGATCCACCGTAGGCAGAGACACCTCTCACTAGAACAGGTTGCTCAAGGCCCCATTCAACCTGGCCTTGAACACCTCCAGGGAGGGAGCATCCACAACCTCTCTGGGCAACCTGTTCCAGTGCTTCATCATCATCACTGTAAATAACTTCTTCCTAACATCTAGTTTAAATCTCCCCTTTGCCAGTTTAAACCCATTACTCCGTGTCCTGTCATTGCAAGACCTTGTAAATAGTCCCTCCCCAGCCTTTCTGTAGGCTCCCTCAGATACTGGAAGGCTACTACAAGGACTCCTCAAAGCCTTCTCCAGTCTGAAGAGCCCCAGCTGTCATGGTCCTCATAGCAGAGGTGCTCCAGCCCTCTGATCATCTTCATGGCCCTCTTCTTGACTCACTCCAACAGTTTGATGTCCTTCTTGTGTTGGGAGCTCCAGAACCGTACACAGTACTCCATCATCACTGACCTTACTTCTTCTGCTTTAATGCAACTTTAATCTTCCACAGTGTTATGCAGTGAAGTTCTCACCTGTCTCTTTAATTATTTTGTCAGTACTCATTCTGGTAATACTATTTGAACGTAAGAATGAGCATGGAAGGGTATTCAGAAGAGCAGTATAATCCTCAGTAGTTCTTGTGAAATCTGGATGAGTTCTTTAGAAGTATTCAAGTGGCACCTGTATTTTGAGCACTGGCATCAACAGAGGGAAAAGAGCCAGAGAGATATATAGAAGTCCTAGGAATAAATCATGTTTATATTGACAGGTTGAATGGAAACCTCCTTGGTTGTTTGTTTTCTCTATTTTTGCATTCCACAGAAAGGTGTATGAATGCAGTTTGGAAGCAAAATAATGTAAGTGTGAGTGCTTAATGGTCTCAAGAACAAAACTTCAGATTGTGCAACCCTCTAACAGTAACACACCTTTGAAAAATCAATAGTCAGCGCCTGGGGACTGAAGGAAGTGCTTAAGTTAACCTTGACTACTGGCTATTTAAATCTGATTTGGAGCCTGAAATGTGTTTGATGGAGTACTTTGCTCTCTCATTAAAAGAACAAGTTTCAGTATTTTCAGACTCACAGTCTGCATTGGGTTGGAAAGGGCCCTCAAAGGTCATCTTATCCAACACCTTTGCAGAGAGCAGGGGTACCTCCAACTAGATCAGGCTGCCTGGGGCCGCATCAAGTCTCATCTTGTATGTCTCCAGGAATAGGGCCTCAACAACATCCCTGAGATTACTTTATGGATTGTTGTGCTAGTTTCAGCCTAGCTGGGATATTTTGGTGAGAAGAATTAGATTACAGGCTGTGAAAAGCAAACAATGGTGATGTCTACTTCACTCATAAGTTTGCTGAGATGTATAAGAACAGGAACATAAATATAGATAAGGGAGTTTCTCTCTGAGCTTTTTGGGCTGCACTTCTCTCTCTAACCTGCCTGACTAATCCTTCTGCTTCCTAACCCCCCTGGCTGACCCTCCAAACTTTGAATATAAGGCAAAAGTCTGGGGTAAGGTAGAGGGGTGGGAAGAAGATGGAAAGGTGGTTGGGAGTCCCTTCTGGGGACTCTGGTTTCTGGGAGGGCTGTTGTGCTTCTGTATTACCTTTTTAACTTGTATATTTCTGTATGTATTGTAAATAGCTGCTTGTATATTGTGCTAGGCTGTAAATATAAAGCTTCATTCAATTCCCAGATTGACTGAGCATAGTCTGGGTGATTTTCTTAAGTGTAGGGGGGGGCAGGTAACACCCAAACCATCACAACTGTCCACGCAGTGAGATGCAGCACACAGAATTATTTGCTCAAAAGAACAATTAAGTCTGGGGATAAAATTGTGGTGCAGACTTTACTTCTTTAACTCAAAAGGATAAATAAGTTACATGCTTGAACTTTATTCTCACAGCTTTGGGATCTTTTGTTTATTTAAGGTGTTCAATTTTGCATCAAGAGACTTACAATTCAACCAGTTTGCTTAATTGCAGTTAATGTATGAGAAAGGGCTGTCAAACGTTCACCAGGGTGATCAATGAAACATATTTGGGTTGCTGTGTTCATATTTCCTGAATTTCCTTGTTTTGTTTCAGTTGCTTTCCCTTTTCCCACCACCTGCTAGCCAAACTATCTCTGTTCACATGTTCTGGTTGGTGTTATTTTGTTTGGTTTGATTTAGGTGTACAGCCTAAGTACTTCTGTTGTACAGCTTGGCTCCTGTTGTTTCCTTTCTAACTGAGGGAAAGAAACTTTGATATGCTCCTTGCAGGAGCCTGTCTCTTTCCATTTTCTACAGAGGAAGCCTCTGGAAATGAGCCTGCTAACTCTGGCACTTAAAATACTCTGACAAAACCCTTCCCCACTACTGCCCTAGTGCCCTAATTAGCTTTTCTGGTTTATTATTTTGATTTGTGGATTTTCACGACCAAACTACACGGTGGGGAGAGTCTTTACTGATGCAGGCACAATGGGACTCTTACAGGGAATGTCTTTGTTATTCAAAGAAACACAGAACGGTAGAGTTTGGAAGTAATCTCTGGAAATCAAGACCGATTCCCTGCCAGAGCAGGATCACCTAGAGCAGGTCACACAGGAACATGTCCAGAGGGGTCTTGAAAAGCCTTTAGAAGAGGAGACTCCACAATCTCTCTGGGCAGCCCATTCCTGTGCTCTGTCACACTTAGAGCAGAGAAGATTTTCCTCATGTTGAGATGGAACTTTCTGTGTTCCAGTTTGTATCTGCTGTCCCTCATCCTATCACAGGACACCACTGGAAAGAGATTAGCATCTTCTTGAGACCTACCCTTCAAATATTTGTAAATACTAATAAGATCTTTCAGTCTTCTCCAGACTGAACAGTCCCAGGTCTCTCAGACTTTCCTCCTAAGATAGATGTTCCAATCCTTTTAATTGTCCTCATAACCTCTGCTGGCACTGATGGAGCACCTCTTAACCTATCTATGTGGCACCTTGTAAAGTACCCATCTTCTTCTACTGGCTATGAACATCAGATCAAACACAACCCTCTGTGCTAGTTTGAGCTATCTAGAATATTTTGGTGAGAGGAATTGGATTATAGGCTGTGAAAAGGAAACAATGGTGATGTCTACTGTACTCACAGGTTTGCTGAGATGTATTAAAACAGCAACAGAACAAGGGGACACAGTCTCAAGTTGTGTCAGGGGAGGTATAGGCTGGATGTTAGGAAGAAGTTCTTCACAGAGAGAGTGATTGGCATTGGAATGGGCTGCCCAGGGAGGTGGTGGAGTCACCGTCCCTGGATGTTCAAGGAAATACTGGATGAGGCACTTAGTGCCATGGTCTAGTTGATTGGCTAGGGCTGGGTGCTAGGTTGAACTGGATGACCTTGGAGGTCTCTTCCAACCTGGTTGATTCTATGAACACAAACATAGATAACACAGTTTGCTCTCTGGCTTTGGGCTGCACTTCTCTCTCTAATCTGCTGTCTGTCTAATCCTTCTGCTTCCTAACTCCTCTGGCTCATCTTCCAAACTCACCTTGAACATAAGGCAAAGTCTGGGGTAAGGTAGAGGGGTGGGAAGAAGATGGAAAGGTGGTTAGGAGTCCCTTCTGGGGACTCTGGTTTCTGAGAGGGCTGTTGTGTTTCTGTATTACCTTTTTAACTTGTATATTTCTGTCTGTAGTTGTATATATTGTAATATTTGCTTGTATATTGTGATAAGCTGTAAATATAGCTTCATTCTTTAATTTCTAGATCAGCTGAGTCTAGTCTGGATGATCTTCTTAAATGTGGAGGGGCGAGTAACACCCAAACCATCACACCTTCATATAGTCAGAGGTGAACTATACCTTTGTGGTAAGTGTTTGCAGTACAAGCAATGAGGACTTCACCTGCTTCAGTGCCTTTTTTTTCTTTGCTTGGAGGTTGATGTTCATTTCCCTTTTCTCTGTTTCTGAAGTGTCAGTCTCCATATAGATATATTTTGCACAGAGATCTACTATTCCAGTAGATCAGCATCTGAAGGGGACCCACAGGAAGGCTGGGGAGCGACTGTTTAGAATGGCTTGTGCTGATAGGATAAGGGGCAATGGTTTGAACTGAAGCAGGGCAGTGTTAATTTGGACATAAGGAAGAAGCTCTTTACAATGAGTGTGGTGATGTACAGGAACAAGTTGCCTAGGGATGTGGTTGAGGCCCCATCCCTGAAGACACTCAAGATCAGACGTGATGGGGTCCTGAGCAGCCTGATCTAGCTGGTGTCATTGCTCACTAGCAGGGCATTGGACAAGATGAGCTTTGAGGGTCCATTCCATCCTGATGCAATTTGTGAATCTGTTGGCTGTGCCAGTTGTTCTAGTGGCTCCTATCTGACCTAATCATAGCTGAGACCCATAAGTCAGCATTAGAAACAGCAGCAGGATCCCTAAGCTTATTTCAGTTTTGTGGAAAGAAGGGCCAGGACTCTTCCTGCAGGTAATTGGAGACAAAACAAGCTGAGACTGAGTAGGTTTAGACTGGACACTAGGATTTTTTTTTCCTTGGAGAGAGTGGTCAGGCACTGGAATGAGCTGCCCAGGGAGGTAGTAGAGTCACCAACCCTGATNAAAGAGCCAATAATAGGTGACCAAAGTACCAGTGAGGTGAAATGGAAATCAGATCATAGCACATGCACAAGGAACTCAGAGTTGCCCAAAAGTGACCACACTGAATTATTTCACAGGTCTGCCAGGCATAAAGAGGGTTTGTGGCAAATCACCTTTGCAAAACCTCCAGTCCCCAGGGATATGGTTTAAGGTGAATCTTGTAGAGTATAGGGTATAGGTTGGACTTGGTGATCTTGAAGGGCTTTTCCAACCTGGATGTTTCTCTGATTCTGTGATTCCTTAGTGTTATCAGCATCTCAGCAGTCAGAGCACTGATAGGATTTTGTATCTTTTCCTCCAGACAGAATTGTTTTCCAAGCAAAGTGCAGTTGTACCTCCTCGTAAGGGTTTTATCACAAACAGGGATTGACTAGCAAAGGCTTGGGGTGCCAAGATTTACAGACACAAAAGTCCTGCTGCCATATGACATTGACTGGAAACCAAACAGGCAAGTCCTCCTTCTTCAGGCAACAGAGCTTTGGAAATCAACCAAAGAACCCACTAATTTTTTTCTTTTTTTCCTGGCCTCTGTAGATCAATATTGGAACTTTCTCATGAACCCCTATCTTTAGCAGCCAGAAGGGCTGCTTTGTCTCTTGGTGTCATATAAGTGCTTCTGTTTTTCTAAGCTACCCACAAATATTTCATCAAGCAGCACACACCAAAGTAGACTTGCTTCATAACAGTCTCAGCTTAAGGGTACATTTCAGTTTAAATGGTTTTTTTTTTTCCCTAAAGGACTCTGAGGTGCTGAGATTATGAGACCTTCTCTTGAGAATTTCAGCTTTTCTACACTATACCAGCCAGAAATTATTAACTGAGGTACTTTCTCTATTGGAATCTGAGAGCATTGTTAGAGCTGCATGAATATTAGGATAGTTCAAGCTTCAAACTAGATTTTTTTTTTAAAGGCAAATTAAGCAGCCAGAGCATCAAACCTAGCTACCTGAATTTTGGATCTGTCTTGTGTGAGTAAGACAGATGTGGAGATGTGAAGAATGAAGAAAGTTANCAACCCCCACCTGGCTACAGTCTCCCTTCAGGTAGTTGTAGACAGCAATGAGGTCACCCCTGAGCCTCCTGTTCTCCAGGCTCCACACCCCCAGCTCCCTCAGCCTCTCCTCACAGAACTCTGTTCCAGGCCCCTCACCATCTTCATTGCCCTTCTCTGGACATGTTCCAGCATCTCAACATCTCTCTTGAATTGAGGAGCCCAGAACTGGGCACAGTACTCAATGTCTATAAATATCTGAGGGGTGAGTGTCAAGTGGCTGGGGCTAATCTCTTTTCACTGGTCAGAAGCGATAAGACAAGGAGCAACAGCTGCAAACTGGAACATAGAAGGTTTCACCTCAACATGAGGAGAAACTTCTTTACAGTGAGGGTGGCAGAGCCCTGGAATAGGTTGCCCAGAGAGGTTGTGGAGTCTTCTTCTCTGGAGACTTTTCAAACCTGCCTGGATGCGTTCCTGTAGGCGATCTTGCTTTGGCAGAGGGTTTGAACTGGATGACCTCTGGAGGTCCCTTCCAAACTTCAACATTCTGTGATTCTGTAATAATATGAATTGCTTTTTATGTTACTTTCTATTCAATGGCAGGAACATCCCATTCCTTTTAGTTACAAAATGATGAGCCTGGCCTTATTTGCCCCTGAATGTCATGCACAACTGGCTTTGCAAGTTGAAGGCAGAAACTGTTTGAGAAAGGAAATATCCTCAACCTCTTCTTTTTAAGATTTCTTGTTTCCTATTCAAAATTGGCTTCTCAGCCTCACTGTAAGAAATAGCTGTCTTGCATTATTGATTCAGTAGTTTCTCACTGACCTTTTACAGATAAAGGGACCAATAAAGATGGCAAAATAAGACATAAAAAAGAAAGAAAATGGTATATAGGAGATGGCAATGATTTGGAGGGAAGCATTCCTTTGTGTGCATCTGTTTCTAAGAGATTCTTACCATTTTCCATCTTACCTTTTTATGGAAGGTTTAACTTTCCCTTAAAAATTACAGTTGTGATCCCTCAGCACCAATTCATCACCTTACATTGTCATTTCAAGCTTCCAAGCAAACAAGAGGGATTTGGAATGAGGTAGAAAGAGAGATTTGGGAGCACAGCTTCAGACTCCCTGCTTTGTTACTGGACATGCCAAAGAGTCAGGTTTTGGGACTGATATCAGAAATCTGAGGTAGACTGCAACTGGACATTTAGTAGTCCCAAACAACTGAAAGTCAGCTTGAAGTTCACATGATCTGTGTCAAATCCAGATGCCTCTCGTTTTACTGCTGAGGGTGAAAGCAAGCAAGAATTCACCTCCCTTTTGGGGGACAAGACTCCACCCTCCCTGTTCATTTCCCTTCCCATGCTCCCTTCTTCCTCTGTGGATCATTCTCCTGCTGTTTCTGTTGCTTTCGACAAGGCTGAAGCCAGTTCTGATGCTGCATCTGTGGCAGAGCAGTTGAGATGAAGAACAGCAGTGGCAACCACTGCAAACCACCCTTGTCCCAGGGCCATCTGTATAAATGCTGTCTGTGTGGAAATCAGAGCCTTTTTCCTTTCAACATAAATTAAACTCTAAAGATTTCTTCCTCACTTCAAACCCCTCCGAGGTGTGGCTTCACACTGGGCAGTAACCTTGGAATAGTACTAGTTGGCATGAACCAAAATTGTGCCAGGGATTGTGCTGATGATTAACTGGTGAGGATGATCCCTGTGCTCTGGCACTACTCATTTCAATCTAGAGATGGTGCCAGTACAGCTCACCTGTTCAGGATCGGCAGCAGAACGTGGACATGCAAAAGAGGACCGACTGGCCTAAATGGCTCAAGGAGCTGAATCAGCTTGTCAGTGCCCCCTTCTGTGAGGAAGGTCCCTAATTTCAGGGCATTACAAGCACAAACACTCACCTCCTCTACTCAAATAGCTACAGAAATCTGGGATCTATATTCCAGCTCCTTGTCCAAAACCCTCTATGAACTTGAGGAAATGGCCTCAAGTTGTGTCAGGGGAGGTTTAGGTTGGATGTTGGGAGGAAGTTCTTTACTGAGCAGGTGGTCAGGCACTGGAACAGGCTGCTCAGGGAGGTGGTGGAGTCGCCATCCCTGGAGGTGTTTAAAAGAGTGCATGTGGCACTTGAGGCTATGGTCTAGTGATGAAGGATGCTGGGATGAAGGTTGTACTGGATGATCCTGGTGGTCCTTTCCAACCACAGCTGTTCATAGTGATTAGATGTTGTGCTGAGTGATTTGGTTTAGTCAAGGACTTGTCAGTGTGAAACCAATGACTGGACTCGATGATCTTAAAGGTCTTTTCCAATCTGAGAAATTCTGTTCAAGTTCTTCTCTCCTCCTGACAAGCCAGAAGCCTGGAAATCCTGGGATCCAGGACTACAGCCAGAGCATGGCACTCCTGAACTCATAAAAAGGTGGAAAATTTTAAAGATTAACAGAAAGAGTGTGAAATTCACCAGTAGAGAAGACAACTTGGTCTGTCATTGACATTGAGATGCTTGAGCGTGTCCAGAGAAGGGCAACGAGGCTGGGGAGAGGCCTCGAGCACAGCCCTACGAGGAGAGGCTGAGGGAGCTGGGATTGTTTAGCCTGGAGAAGAGGAGGCTCAGGGGAGACCTTATTGCTGTCTACAACTACCTGAAGGGTGGTTGTAGCCAGGAGGAGGTTGCTCTCTTCTCTCAGGCAGCCAGCACCAGAATAAGAGGACACAGCCTCAAGCTACGCCAGGGGAAATTTAGGCTTGAGGTGAGGAGAAAGTTCTTCACTGAGAGAGTCATTGGCTACTGGAATGGGCTGCCCAGGGAGGTGGTGGAGTCGCCATCCCTGGAGCTGTTCAAGGCAGGATTGGACGTGGCACTTGGTGCCATGGTCTAGCCTTGAGCTCTGTGGTAACGGCTTGGACTTGATGATCTGTGAGGTCTCTTCCAACCTTGGTGATACTGTGAGACTGTGTCTTTTTCTTATTAATCACAAGGATTTTTGCTTAAAAAAAAAAGAAAGACCTAGAAGAATAATGTCTTTTTTATAGGTTGGACTGGATGATCTTGGAGGTCTCTTCCAACCTGTTTGATTATATGTATGAAAATAAGAGATCTGCAAACCTAAGGGCTGTGATATTTCTCCCCAGGACTCGGTTAGCATTGAGGTGGAGTTGCATTATTTCCAGGATTTCTCTGTCCTTCAGGCATTTTGGAAAAAAAATGTGGCCAGACAGACCCAGCAGTTTGCAGAGCAGGATTCCAATATCTTCTATGCTTTGTTTTTAGTAAACACAAGTGCTCTCGACAACATCCTACATAATCCTGTGGGGTTTTCTTCAGTAAGACAAGGCAAAGTGCCAGCTGCCAGCTGAAGAGGAAACTGGCAGTGAAAATATGTCATTGTGTTTCAAAGGGCTTTTCTTGCTTTCCAGAGAAATGAAAATAAAGAAACAGAAACAAGTTGCTTCAGTTGAAAGACTACACCAAAGAGGTTAGGCACTTGTATAACCTGCCTTCCAATTCAGCCCAGCTCCTCCCTGCCTCAGTGAGGGTTTGGGAGATCTCCTGTGATGCAATGGGGTTCCAGCCTTGTGCCCCTGTGGTTGTTCTCTGGAGTCACTCAAGACAGGCAGACTCCTTCCACTCTCTAACTACTGTCTGCAGTATTTGTTGAGGAATGTATCCAAGCCTGGAAGTCATCCAGCTAAATTCACAGGTATTTCTGTTGGTTTTTTTACCTCTTATATTTCATTTTGAAAAGCAAGTTCTTTTCACAATGAAACTCCCTATGTGAACTCATTTCCTGGCACATCTCCACCATGCCTCTGTGAATCCAGTAGACAAATGAAAATTTGATTTTTACACCTGTGCACTTCTGCAGTCTAAAATATCCTCAGGTTAAAAGTAGGCTGTCCTGGCTGCTCATTGGCTGCATATCCTTTAGGTTAGAAACTCAGTATCACACAGGCTTCAGAAATATGTGTTTGTTGCCTTTGTTGTTATTATACCTAAAAATAGGATGGAAATAGGTCTTCTCTACAATAGTTTGGATGCCATGTGTTTGTGTAGCTATTGAGCTAGATGGGAGGCATTCACAGCGTCAGTAAGCAGGGACATAGAATCATAGAACCAGCCAGGTTGGAAGAGACCTCCAAGGTCATCCAGTCTAACCTAGCACCCAGCCCTGTCCAATCAACCAGACCATGGCACTAAGTGCCTCATCCAGGCTTTTCTTGAACACCTCCAGGGACAGCAACTCCACCACCTCCCTGGGCAGTCCATTCCAACGGCAGATCACTCTGCCAACAAATTCCTCCTAACATCCAGCCTAGACCTCCACTGGCACAACTGGAGACTGTGTCCCCTTGTTCTGTTGCTGGTTGCCTGGGAGAAGAGACCAACCCCCACCTGGCTACAACCTCCCTTCAGGTAGTTGTAGACATCTTCAATTAGATCAGGTTGCTTGGGACCTCTTCAAGTCTGAACTTGAATGCCTCCAGAGATGGGGTCTCAATCACATCCCTAGGCAATCTGTCCCAGTGTTTCAACTCTCTTATCGTGAAGAACTTCCTCCTTATGTCCAGTGTAAATCTACCCTGGTCCAGTTTCCAACCATTGTGCTTCATCCTGTCACTGCAAGCCCTTCTAAACAGTCCCTTCCCCAGCCTTTCTGTAGGTGCCTTTCAGATATTGAAATGCCTCTACATGATCTCCCTGGAACCTTCTCTTCTCCAGGCTGAACAGTCCCAGGTCTCTCAGCTTATATTCATGGGAAAGGTGCTCCAGCCCCATGGTCATCTTCATGGCCCTCCTCTGGACCTGCTCCAGCAGATCCATGTCCTTCTTGTGTTGGAGGCCCCAGAGCTAGCACAGCAGTTGCCAGTGAGGTCTCACCAGTGCAGAGTGGCAGAATCACATCTCTCAGCCTGCTGGCCACACTGCTTTTGATGTAGCCCAGGATGCCATTGGCCTTCTGAGCTGCACGTTCCCATTGCTGGTTTGTGTCCAGCTTTTAACCCACCAGTACACCCAAGTCCTCTTTTGCAGGGCTGCTCTCAATCTCATCATTCCCCAGCCTGTCTTAATATCAAGGATTGCCCTCACCCAGATGCAAGACCTTGCATTTTGCCTTACTGAACCTCCTGAGGTCCTTCTTAGTCCACTTCTCTAGCCTGTCTAGAATTTTATTCTAATGCAGTGGTATTGTACAAGAATGTGCCTAGATCTACAGTGACTATAACAGGAGACTAAAGTGACTGGTCAGAGTAACATTGCAGGTTATGTGAGAGGAATTCTGCCCTGTGAGGTATTTTACCCAAATTACTAGCATTAGTCTAAAGTGACAGTGCTTGTCTAAGAACCAAACCAACCAACCAAAAGAAACCCTACTGGAAGGTGTCACACCCACTGAAGGTAAGATATATTTGCAGAGGACAAGCCTGCTTTGCTGCTACATAGAGTGGCTCTGGCTCTTCTCAAGTCCAGCAAACAGATATTGGACAGCAGGATTGAAAACTGCAGGAATGGGGAAGACTTGGGAACCTTAGACCTTCCCCAGAAGTGCTGATGGATTGCTGTTATGGACTGGGAGATGTAGCCCACAGCAAGTGTCTGAAGACATCAGATCTGCATAGATGACTGTTTCGATAGATGTGCATGTGCTGTTTTGCAATGGTTTCCTCTATGTACCTCTACAGGTACTACTACCAATAAGCCATCACTCCTTAGAAGGCCACCTGCTTGACATTAACATGGATTTCTGAAAGAGAAAAAAATCTGCTAGGTCCATCAGATAATCACAGGGCGTTACAGCTGGGGCCTGCCCACAGAGCAGGAGGGACAATCACATATCTTCCTGGAGAAGTAAAACAAGAAGACCTGAAGCTTGAGGCACTGCAGTCAAAGAGGAGTATATATAGAAATGAAGCTGTTAGCATATCTGTCACACATACAAAGGTAGTGAAGGGATCTTCTGGGTCACTGAATTTTCCCAGATGAAATGCCAGACCTGCTGTTATAGTCATACTGGTATTGATATCTGAGGTGGAACATCACTCAGCTGTGTCTCCAAGCACTATATTCAGTGCTGACAGTAGTTCTTGTGGGCAGAAGCTCTCATGAACTTCAGCAGCTGCAGGTCAAGCCTGCAAGGTACCAGTTTGCAAACATGAAGAAGCATTTGTAACTTTTAAAAGCTTTCTCTAACATCTTCTATTTTTGCAGGTGACTTTTTCTGCAACAGGCAGAACAGACCTGACCTGAGCTGCTCTCTCTGTTGCTTTCCAAGAGTGTTCGATTTTGCCCATTCCCTTGAATGATTTTGAAGCACATTCCACAACTCTGAGTTCATACTACGTAGGAGTCATATTAGGTGAACTTACTAACCACATCTGGAGATGTATTTGTGCTCTTCAACAGTGGCATATTGGTGTCTAAGCCTTTCTCTGGATCTAGACCTGTCCATGTGATTTTGGCTGCACTTTCTCCTGGATATATTTGGGCTTGGAAACACTTAAGTCAATCTTTTTGAACTCAAGTGCCTAAGGTAGGCATTCTCTTCCCACTTAAAGCAAACATCAGGAGTCCCTTCTATGCCAGCACCCAACAGCAAGCTTTAAAGCAAACAGTTACCTCCATAGTCCTCTGAATTCATAAGTGCTGCAGCAAGCTTGCTCCCCTGCCTGTCCAGATGTCTGTCCTGTTAATGGCTTCTTGCTTGCCTGTGGGTAGCTTTTCTGCATGCATCTGTCACTGTTTATCCTGCTGGATCTGTTCGAAGTTCTCTACATGCTCCTAATAGTGAACTTCAACTGTGCTCAAATCCAACCTTGTGTTTTGCTGCCTGGATAACCTGCAAGCCTAGTTTATGAGAATGGCTCTGAGCTACCTGTAGCAGGCAGGACAGGTATGCTAGGGAGGGACAAACTCCCAAGCCTTGGAAGCTGCAACACAAAACAGTTTTCTGTTTTCAGGATTCAATTTACTTTAGGATGAATTTGAGGCGGGATTGAGATCTGCATAAAAGTCTGCACTAAAAGCGGGGCTGTAGCAGTTGGGTGATAGCCATTTCAGACCAAGCCACCAACACTGCACTGAGGGATGTGCTCTCTCATGTAACATTTTCTCCCTGGCACTCTCCTGAGACGCTGCCAAGGCCTCCCTCTGCTACTAGGGTGCCCCAGTCGTCCATGCTCCACCAGAATGAAGAGGGAGCTGGGAGTCCTGATAGACAAGAAGTTAACTATGAGCCAGCAATCTTCCCTTCTTGCCAAGGCCAATGGTATCTTGGGATGTGTCAAGAAGAATGTGGCCAGCAAGTCAAAGATTGCCTTCTCCCTCTACTCTGCCCTAGTGAAGCTGTGTCTGTAGTACTGTGTCCAGTTCTGGGCTCTCTAGTTCAGAAGACACAAGAAACTACCACAAAGAGTCCAGCGGAGAGCTGAGAAGATGATTAGGGGACTGGAGCCTCTCTCTGCTGAAGAGGCTGAAAAACGTGGAGCTCTTTAGCCTGGAAAAGAGAAGCCTGAGATCTTGTAACTATCTAAAGAGTGGAGGTCAAGAGCATGGAGCTGGGCTCTTTTCACTGGTGCCCAGTGCCAGGACAAGGGGTGACGACCATACACTGGAACACGAGAGGTTCTATCTGAATAGGAGTGGGAAAGTATTTGAGGATGTTAGAGCACTGGGACAGGCTGCCCGGTGAAGTTTTGAAGTCTGCTCTGGACACATTCAAAAGCCACATCGACAGATGCTGTGTAACCTGCTTTAGCAAAGGGCTTGGACTGGATGTCTTCCGGAGGTCCCTTCAAACCCTCAGCATTTTGCGCTTCTGTGACTGCTCTGCCCAGTCTTCAAGGAACCGCCGCTCACCGCCAAGGTAAACTGCGGGACACCGCAAACCCCAGCCTGGTCCGGACCCTGACCGCGCCGCGCAGCGCCCACGGCACCCACTCGCAGCCGCGCAGCGCCGCCTGCCCCTTCCGCCGGCGGGCCCGCCCCTGCCTCCTCCTCCTCCTCCCGGCAGCCTCCCGGCGGCTGCATGGCGGCGCCCGGTGCCTAGGGCCGCACGTGTGGCTGTCGCTGCGGGGCTACGCCGCGCCGCGGGGGCTGAGATCCCCGCCAGCACTGCTGCCGCCATGAAGAGCAAGTCCTCGGCCCACAAGTCGGGGAATACGCACCGGGTGAGCGCCCGCCCGGCACCGCCGGAGCTCCACGGCTGGTGGCCGCGGGGGGAAGAGGGGCTCTAGGTTTAGTTTAGTGGCCGTGGTTGGCTCCCGAGGCTGCGCTGTGGGGGGAGATGCGAAGTCGGGTGGTGTGGTAGGGCTGGGGGTTTCCGAAGCGCTGCGAGGGGGTCTTGGCAAAGCCACCCGAGCTGAAGTGCGGCTGGCACCTTCCCCGAGCACTCGGTGCCACGTCCGAAAGCCAGGTCGCCCACTGCCCGGAGCCAGGCATACCACAGCCTCAGGAAGCTGATCCTATCTGATGAGAATATTGACCTGGGCTCTGTTTTGGGCAAGGCATGGGACCGGCAGTCGCTGAAATCCGAAGAGCATCTTTTTCAGCATGGGAGGTTCTCTTTCTTCCGTGCTCTGCTCTGGTGGGACCACATCTGGAGTATCGTATCCAGTTCTGGGCTCCCCAGGTCTAGAGGATTGGGGTTGTACTAGAGAGTGTCCAGTGGAGGCTACGAGGACGATTAAGGGTAATGAGAGGCTGAGAGACCTGGGACTGCTCAGTCTCAGAAGAGATCCTGTTGACATCTATGAATGTGAGGGGTGGGCATCATAAAGAAAGTGCCGGTCCCTTTTCAGTAGTGTCCTGTGATAGGAGAAGGGGCAACAGATACAAACTGGAGCATGGGAAGTGCCATCTCAACATGAGGAAGAACTTCTCTACTGTAAGTGTGATGGAGCACTGGAACAGGCTACCTAGAGAGATTGTAGAGTCTCCTTTCAGGTCCCATTGGGATATAGAATCATAGAATCAACCAGGTTGGAAGAGACTTTCAAGATCATCCAGTCCAACCTAGCACCCAGCCCTGTCCAATCAACTAGACCATGGCACTAAGTCCAGTCTTCTTTTGAACACCTTCAGGGACATATTGGTGGGTTTGTTTTTCCTACTGGTCACCACCAAAAAGGGACTGTCACCTTTGTCTCGACACCCACCCCTTAGTTGTTTATAGACATTTGTTTGATCTTGGGACTGAACAGCTGCACTTCTCTCAGTCTTTCTTCAGAGGAGAGATGTTCTAAGTCCTTTAGCTCTCCTTTGGACTATGCACTAGATCCCTGCCTCTCTTGAGCTGAGGAGCCTAGAACTGGATACAGTATGTATGACCTGGGTTAGGTGATCCTGCTTTGGCAGAGGGGTTGGACTTGATGGTCTCCACAGGTCCCTTCCAACCCCTACCATTCCGATTGTATGGCATGGAGAAGTGCGGGCTGCAAGCTTAGGTGGCGCTGAGTAGGGAGCAGGGAATTCGCTGGTCCTGCTTGTGGGCATTTGAAGCATTTCTCTTTTTTGCCTTAAACTTTTGGTAGGGCTGTTTTCTAGAGTGATGGGTGTTTTCTGGTGGCCTGTCTTTAGAAGTGGGGTTTGTGTTTGTGGTGCAAACCAGTTCTTGGGTCCTTTTGTTTTGCAGTTTCTTACCTTTTCGGAACGCTTAAGCAACGTTAACATCGATATTATTCATCGGATTGACAGAACTGGGAGCTACGCTGAGGTAAGGGGCAGTAATTACAGTCGTCTTCTGAAGGCACATCACAAATAGATATGCTCCAGGACAGGTTCCCTTAAGACGTTTATTCAGGATGAAATTGAAAAAGAGCTCACCAGGAGCTGCTTTTCCTGAAGCCTTGTTTTGTGCCTTGTGCCCCTTCTCTTTTGGATCCACTATGCACTATTCACAGATTCACAAGTTGCATCAGGGTGGGAGGGATCCTCAAAGGTCATCTTGTTCAGCCTCGCTGCAGTGAACAGAGACATCTTTAACTGGATTAGGCTGCCAAGGGCCACATCAAGTTTGACACTGAAGACCTCAACTGCATCCCTGGGCAACCTATTTAACAGTGCCACCTTAACGGCTTCCATGCGGCTGGTGGGCCCGTGGGTATTTCTGAGCATGGAAGATGCTGATGTGGCAGGCAGTGCTAGGTCTGGGCCTGCAAAGACTTAAAAGTGCTGAGCAATTGCAGTGCTTGCAGCACACACTTAAAGCACGGATGTGTGCCTTCACAGATCACACAGAAGGGTCATTTATATGTGCCCTGCAGGTTGTAGTTGTGATGATAGTGTTTTGCAGGCTTTCACCTCCTGGGCTGCTGGATTGTCCTAAAATTCTTGCTCTGTAGCTGTGAGGATGCCTAAAGAAATATTTTCAGATATGTTTTGGTTCTATAAAGCGAAGCTTCAGAGAAATTCCATAGCCCCTTTGGAAATGAAGTATTCAAGATTTCCTAGAACGTTTGTAAAGTGTGGATGGAACTTGGTAGTTTTCTTCATTTGAAGCTCTCATCTTTTCAGGCTGTGCTCTTGTTAAGGTTGGTAGTTATTATTGTTGTTTCCACAGGAGGTTGAAACCTACTTCTCTGAAGGGCTCCGGAAATGGAGGGAACTGAACCTCACTCAGCATTTTGGTAGGTTGCTTCCTGCTTTCCTTAAGCTGTTACAGTAAGTTTTTTCTGCATCCAGAGCCCAATGGGAGATTCTCTGTTGATTAGCTTTTGGACTGGGCTGTGGAGAGCAGTTTAACACTCTGCATGCTTACCAGAAACTGCTCTAGTTTTCAGGACTTTCCCTTTTGTGCTTCCAACAGTGCAATTCTACAGCGAAGTGGCCAACAAATGCCAGTCCTTCAACCAGTTGGTCTATTACCAGAACGCCATTGTTCAGAGCTTGAAGATGCATTTGCAGGTCGAAGGCAGTCTTGCTTATCAACCCCTTTTAGAGTAAGTGTGTGGTGGCAAAATGTAGCCAGAAGCCTTGATGGTATTGCAAGTAAGCATCAGTCCTGTTGTGGGTCATATTTTGGTTTGTTTGATTTTGTACACAAGGAAGATACAGCAATCAGATGTTCACAGTGTTGATATTTCCCCAATAAGAGTTCTGTGGATCTAAGTATTGGAAAAAGAAAAAACAGACAAGAAAGCAAATTATCCTGAGTGCTTATTGAGTGTGAGACAGAATGTTCATTTACTTTGCTTTAGGTTAATTATCTTACTGTTTACTGTTAATCATAGAATCACTGAATGGTTTAGGTTGGAACAGACCTCAAAGATCATCCAGTTCCAACCCCCGCCATAGGCAGGGACACCTCCCCCTAGAACAGATTGCTCAAGGCTTCATCCAGCCTGGCCTTGAACACCTCCAAGGAGGGAGCATCCACAACCTCTCTGGGCAACCTGTTCCAGTGCTTCACCACCCTCACTGTAAAGAACTTCTTCCTAACATCTAGTTTAAGTCTCCTCTCTGCCAGTTTAAACCCATTACTCCTCATCCTTCCATTACAAGACCTTGTAAATAGTCCCTCCCTAACCCTCCTTCAGATACTGGCTACTACAAGGTCTCCTCAAGGCCTTCTCCTCCACAGACTTCTTGATTTCTTAGAAATCTTAATCTGGTTGCTTCCTTTAAAATCTTAAGATTCTTACTATGCACAGTTGTCTGCTAGGTGATGTTTAAAGGGAGAAGTAAAAATGATTTTGTTTTTCTTCCCAAAGAGACCTGTGCTGGATTGTGCAGGGTTTGACCAGGTTGTTATTGCTGTGTTTTTGACATGCACTGACACTGATGTATTTTCTGAAACCCAGTCTAGTGGTGCAGCTGGCTCGAGACCTTCAAACCGATTTCTATCCTCATTTTCCTGACTTTTTCATGGCCATCACCAAGTTACTGGATACACAGGACACAGAGCTGCTGGAATGGGCTTTTACCTCTCTTTCCTATCTCTACAAATACTTGTGGAGGTTGATGGTGAAGGACATACACAACATATACAGGTAAAAGCTGGTTTTATTGTCTGCCTTGATCCAGCAGTTACTAGGTGCTATTGAAATACAAATGCTAACCAGATGTGTATGGCTTAATGCTTCAACATCTTTGTTTCATGCTTTCCATGACTCTGAGCCTCATTATCATACACAGATCCTTTGAGATCCTACTTAGTTTCCTGGGTCACTGTATTGGAAGAGAGATCTTGGTTGGGGTGCAGAGTTAGGGCCTTCAGTTCCCTTTTCTACTGCATGGATAGGAGAGGAAACATCCACCTTAACTGGGTAAACAAAGCTTAGAAAGACTTTGGATTGTCACAGTCATCTTGGAGACCTGTGACCAAGTCTAAATGGGTTGCATGAATCTCTTCAGCATCAGTTGAGTACTTCAATCATACTTTTATCATTTCTGAGTTGCAGACCCCTAGATTTAGAACACTGAATGGATTCCTTTGAGAATTGTTCCCTTACCAATGTTTTCCCCTTTGTATTTCTTTCCTTTCTGTCTGTCTGCTTAGTGAGAGATCATACACGTTTTTTTATGCCTTGAAACTCCTAGTTGCAGGATGCTGTGGATGTGGAAGGTTGACATAGGCTCAAAGGGAAACTCTGCAGCCTGGGGGAAGTTAGCAGATGCATAGGAGACATATCTGGCTTGGTGGGGTCTGTGAGCTAGAGTTGCAGGTGGTTGAAGGCTGTTTTTTGTATGTGCTTGGCCCGTTTTCAAACCTTGCCCAGGCATCTGCATGCAGCTGCTCTTAAGCTGAATGCTGGGCTGGATGGTCCTGTGGCCCGACCCAATGTTACTACTTCTTTAGTCTTACATTTCTGTGGCAGCAGTGCTTTCTTTTTGTCATAGCCAACGGGTCCATACTGCTTCCTCCTAATTTCAGTTTGGCACAGGTAAAGAAAAAAGGGGTTTAGATTTTCTCCTCAGTGCAGCAAAAGCTGTTGAGCATATTGAGAAACATCTGCTTGGCTGTAAATCTGAGGCACCACTCACTCTGCAGGGAACATGTGCTGAGCCACCTGCAACCCTTACTGATGCTTACAGTCAAACTGCAAATATTTATCACCCCTGTAAATTGTATCTTTAGAAACTTTGCACAGGAGATGCTGTTGGCTCAATTGAAATACTAACCTGGTTTATCAAATCAGCTTTGGTTTTAGTTACTGCTGCTAATTATGTATGTAGAATATCTTGACACTGCAGTTCAGTCTGTGTGGGTTCAGAGATTTTGGAGGTGTTTCTCAATGCAGTTTAATTTGCCTGTCATTTGGCTTTCTTTGTAAAGCTCTGTCCTTTATCAATCAACCAGGTTGGAAGAGACCTCCAAGCTCATCCAGTCCAACCTAGCACCCAGCCCTGTCCAATCAACTAGACCATGGCACTAAGTGCCTCATCCAGTCTTCTTTTGAACACCTCCAGGGAGGGTGGGAAAGAATTGAGGACAATATTAGCTCTCTCTAGGAAGACAGATTCATAGGGATTTTCTTTTTGGGGGAAAAAAAAGACAATATAAACTGAAAACAGAAGTTTTAGAATCAGTTGGTGGCAATTCTTGTGTTGCTTTTAAGACAATGGCTTATTTTGTGTCTTTATAGTCTGTACAGCACCTTACTGGCTCACCACAAACTTCACATCAGAAACTTTGCTGCTGAAAGTTTTGTCTTCCTAATGAGAAAGGTGAGATGTTTGTACTTCGATGCTATCTCCATTCTGTGATGGCTCTTGGATTCAATGTATGTAGCAGACATTAATAATCTTTATGAATTATGACTATTAATTTCTGTACAAATACTATTTTTTGTTACTAATATTCAAAAATCAAGGAAATTCCCTGAGGTTCTTTGGATTTTTGGTCAACAGGAAGCATTTGCACAGAG
This sequence comes from Tricholaema leucomelas, assembly GCA_013400475.1. Classification (NCBI taxonomy): domain Eukaryota; kingdom Metazoa; phylum Chordata; class Aves; order Piciformes; family Lybiidae; genus Tricholaema lacrymosa; species Tricholaema leucomelas. The sequence goes on along the minus strand of WAAF01006422.1, from coordinate 205,621 downwards.
TTAAACAGTTCAAACAATCAGAACTTGGAAGATAGAAGTGAGAAAACAGGAAGAATTCTAACTATGCTTATGGAGTCTTAGCATTCACTCCAGCAGATGTACTCAGGACTCTTTTGGTCCCTGAGTAAGTCTCCTGTATGAAGGATGCTTTCAAACTCGTGATGTAATCCCAGGGTAGCATATAAACTATTTCAGGCAGAGGGAAGAGATGCTGCTAAGCCACTAGTGTGAGCTGCATACATGTGGCTGCCTTCAACGAGCCACAAATGAGAAGAGGCAGAAAGGTTGACAAAGGAAGGCACAGTGCAGAAAAGGCTAATGTAGAAAGGCACAGTTTCTAAATCATCCCCATTTATAGACTTCATTTTGAAATCAAACTGGCCACTAGGCACTAGAATCGTAGAATCAGCCAGGCTGGAAGAGACCTCCAAGATCATCCAGGCCAACCTAGCACCCAGCCCTATCCAGTCAGCTAGACCATGGCACTAAATGCCTCATTCAGGCTTTTCTTGAACACCTCCAGGGATGGTGACTCCACCACCTTCCTGGGCAGCCCATTCCAATGGCACTAGCACCATTGTTCTGGCTAATGAATTCAAAGCTTTGTGCCTCCTTTGACTACACAGGCATGGTGAAGGCAGAACAAGATACCTGCCACGAGGTGCTAAGTCCCCTAGCTCTCAAGGCTTTGCTGGGGCCAGCCAAACCCTTACTGTTTGTCGTGGGCTCTGGGAGTGAGTTAAATGAACAGAACAGGGTTAAACAGAGAGCCAGGGTTAAACCTGCCTGGCAGGATTTATGCCCTACCAGGACAATGTATAATGCTAGATTTTCTCCAAAGAAGGCCTGAACAGGCATTCAGCATGTCCTGAGCTGTCATTTTTAGTGAGTGCTTTACTGAGAATGTCATGCACTTCTTATCAGCAGTGGCAAACAGAGCAATCAGAGCAGTTGAACCAAACGTCTGTGACTTGTTTAGCTAAAATGACTAGAAGTGGAAAGGTACCCTTGGAAAGGAGCAGCTTTAGTTTGTAAAAGTGCATTTGCTCCCTAATGTTTAAAGCTTTTGTAGAACTGAAAGTCTTGTGACAGTCTTCTTGCATTCCTGGAAATCAGAGTATGTGGTGTTCCCAGGCAGATCAATCAAACAGCCTTTCATGGAATAAGGGAAAGGAATGGCAGTTGTTGGGTTTTACTTAGTCAAAATACACAAAAGCCAACATTCCTGAGACTGACTGGCAAATTTGGGTGTCCTCATTTGAGGGGCCTTAATAAAGCACGTTTGTTTGGTTGGTTGTTTTCAGAAGTTACTGAACCTCAAGTCAAATCATCAGAAATGGAGGGCTTTGAATTGAGCCCGAAGTCCTTGCAGTGTTCTTAAGTGTGGTTATAGTTTTGGGTGATTGAATTCTGTGTTCATCTGATGCGTATTTCTTTCAACACCAGTCCAATGGCCTTTGTCTTGCAGTTTGGTCCAGTTTATTCATGTGTTTATGCATGTTAAACACAAAAATCATAATAAACAAGCCCACATGTTTCACAGAATTGTCAGGGTTGGAGGGGACCTCAAGGATCATCTAGTTCCAATCCCCCTGCCGTGGGCCCGAACACCTCACACTAGATCAGATTGCTCAGAGCCCCATTCAGCCTGGCCTTAAAACCCTCCAGGGATGAGGCATCCACCACCTCCCTGGGCAACCCATTCCAGGGTCTCACCACCCTCACGGTGAACTTTTTCCTAACATCCAATCTGAATCTATCCACTTCTGGTTTTGCTCCATTCCCCTGAGTCCTGTCACTGCCTGACACCCTAAAAAGTCCCTCACCGGATTTCTTGTAGACCCCCTTAAGGTCCTGGAAGGACACTATAAGGTCTCCTTGAAGCCTTCTCTCAGTCTGTCTCCATAGGAGAGATGTTCCACATAATCACAGAATGGCTTGAGTTGGAAAGGACTTTGAAGAACATCAAGTTGCAACCCTCATACTGTGGGCAAAGACACCTCCCACTAGACCGAGTTGCTCAAAGCTTCATCCAGACTGATCTTAAACACTTTCAGAGATAGACTTCCAACTGCAGTGACTTGAGTAGAGTTGTGTAGAGTAGACATGAGATGAGGCCTGTAATGACTGAAATGCTGATAGTTCTCCTTTCAGTTTCCTTGTGTGGTTATGATGAGTTTGAGCTGTTGTGAGGTAGGCAGGACAAAGAGCAGAACATGGTGCTGTGGAGCTGTTTAATGGCCTCTATCCTCTGGCAGCTCTGAGTAGAGGATAACTTTGTGATTTTTTCTAATGTTTTGTAGGTTGCTGATAAAAATGCAATCTTCAATTTAATGCTGTGTGACCTGGGGGAGCACCCCAAGAAGGTGGAAGGTGTAGGACAGCTACTCTTTGAGATGTGCAAGGGTGTTCGAAGCATGTTCCACTCTTGTGCAGAGACGGTAAGGACAAGAAAAGATCTGTCTGGTGGTGGCCACCTCAGTGCCTCCTTGGTGCATTCTGTTATTTATGTGACAAGATCTGAAAACCTCTTTCTAAGGCTGTTAGATTGTTTGTATTAATTCCCATGCAATATTCCTCTATGTTAATAAAGTCCTGCTTGCTGATATTTCAGATTTTAAGAGATAGCCTTTATTGGGTTTTTTTTTGCCTGTAGAATCAAGCACACTGGGATATTTTATCAGTATATTGCAGTTAATTGTCTGATTACTTGATGTACTTTTTAAGTACAAGGACATGATGTTGATCTTTTCCTGTGCAGGTTATGAAGTTAATTCTGGCAAAGCTGGGGCCTGTTACTGAAGAAGAAATTGAATTACCATGGGGAGCTGTAGGAGAAGCCTTTGAGCAGATGATCAGATCAGCTGTACTCCATATCCATAAGGAGTATTTTGACATTGTCTTCAAGTGCCTAGAGGTACACTGATTTGTATTTATTTTGTCTTTTTAATTCCTGAGGGACAGGAAAAAAATGTTTCTTGTTAGACCAGAATGGGTTTGTTTCTGCTTTGGAAGTATTAAGTGCAGCATCATGAACATAGGAGAAATCCTACTCTTCTTTTGACAGTTCAGAATAACCTTGGTGGCTGTGCTTCAGGTGAGAAGGGAACTGATGTATGTGAGACTTAGCTCAGTCTCATATCTGGCCAAGGAGATTTTGTGGGACCTGCTTTTGCAGAGACAGATATCCCAGTTGCTGGAATGGGAACGGTAGGGTTTGCTTTACATCACTGAACTAGATACACTGGTGGTTCTAAAACCTCTTAGTGACAGTAAAGGGGACACTTTTTGCCCTGCAGATGTCTTTACAGCAAAGACTTGGGCTGAACCTGAAGAGCCATGTGTAAGCCTCAGGGCTATGTGCTGAAAATCAGTGTTCTCAGCTCAGATGTTCCCATGTTGCTGCTTGGGGTTTGCCTTCCAAGGTTTAAAGGGGCAGAGTTGAATGCTGTGAGTTGTGCTGTGATGGAATTGATCCAGAGCAGCTCCATTATGTGTATGACTAACCTCTAAATATCCATAGTAGCATAACAATGCATAAGGTGTAAGAGTACTTAGGTCCTGATAATTCCACTGATAGCTGAGTGCTTCCATATCATTGTGGATCTGTGGCCAAGTGTTTCTTTGTCTTTCTTTTTCCTGTTTTGTATATTGTGTATTGGCCTTTTAGGAGACCCTGAAGGGTCTTCACATTTGTGTTTCTGTCCAAGGAGTATGGGATGTATGCTTGTATATAATGGGAACTGCATAGTGATTCTGCAGGGTTTAGTTTGTTGGCCATGAATGAGACAGTCACCAATGTTTTGTCAGGCAGATGACATCTGATTCTTTAGACTGGCTTTCAAATAGCAGTAAGTGAAACAAGGTCCAATGATTTCTCTGAAGCATTTTGTTTTCCTTTTCTATTTAAACAGGAGTCACTTTTAGACCTGCAGAGGAAAATAACTAAGACCAACTGCTGTGTGGCTTCAGAGCAGATGGAAAGGGTTCTGCAAGCTTATCTGATCCTAGTGCAACATGCAAACGGATCCAAAATCTCACTGCCTGAAGATATCTGTCGGGTAGGTCAGACCATCACTTTGGCTGGTGTGCCAAGGAAGTGTCTGTTGAGTTATGGGAGGGGTGTGGTAAACTGAAGTACTTGTAAGCATTTCCAGCACATCATTTGGCTTAGAACTTGAGTTGAGTGAACTGAGATACTTGTTTTGAGTATTGTTGCCTCTCTGATCCTGTGAGAATTTACTTTTGTACTGTAATGCTGGTGTAGTCCTCTTTTAAAGGAGCACAGGGGGAAAGGGGACTGCTGCTTGTAGAGACCAGTTCCTTGCACTCTAAAGTAAAGACCTAGGCCTCTGTATCAGTATTAGAGCAGTTCTGCCAGACCCACATGCATTTCACCCCGTGGAGTTCAAATGTAAGTTCAATGCCTTCAAATTTCAACAGGACTACTAGGATTTATTTCTGTGTGCTGAAGCTTAGAACACCATGCCCTCTTGCTCCCAGGGACTGTCCAGGTCAGCCAGGCCAGACAGTCACTGTCTTCCTAGATAATTATCAGTTTTTCTCTCTTTCATTTCAGATTTTAATGAAAATGTTACAAACACCACATCTCTCATCATCTTGCTGCACCACCCTGCTGAACACCATTTCTGCATTCCTGCTGGCTGAAAATGTTTCCTTGCCTGATTCTTTGACCAAGGAAGCTATTGAGAAGGTAAGAAGGATTGCTGCTTACAGCAGAAATCCCAGAGTTCAAGTTCCCTAGAGCAGGCTGGTATCAGGACATTCCACTTCGGGTTGGGAAATACAAAGTTGTCTTTAGCCTTGTTGCATAGATAAGCTGCCTGATGCCTTTAACAGTGTCTGCTGGGACTGCTTGACAGTCTTACACAGAGTGTCAGCATAGGAATGCCACTGTTGCAATGAAAACCAGGCTCTGATTCCAACACAGCCTCAGCAGAGACAGAAGGGAGAACAGAGAAGGGACACATTCTGCTTTAGATTACAAAGCAGGTCAGTGAGGTGGCCTTAGTGAAAAAAATGCACTTTACATTAAGCTGCCAGGCATTTGGTGAGCATGGCTTAGCCTCACAAACAGGGTCCAGGCAAGGGCAGTTAGGTTTGGAAAGCACAGGGGTAGGTATAGTTCAGTACTGCCATTGCTCCTGAAACACTGACAGGGTTAGCTGCATGCCTTCCTGTCAGATGCAGTGCTGCAAAGATTAAAAGGACTGCAGAGTCTGATTCTCAGTTTTCCTGGTACAGTACATTATGATTTTGCAGTTTACAGTGCAGACCACAGTGGTACTGTGGTACCAAAGCAGTATTTGAAGGAAGAGGTGCCATGTGATTTACAGGAGGGAAACAAGGCCCTTGCAGTTGTTTAAAAAAGATCAGGTTTCTTCTGGTCTTCAGTGTTGGCTTGTGGTGAAGTGAGTTTGGTTTTACCTGTGGCATGAGTCCAGTTTTGCTCATGAGATGTGATCCTTCTAACAGTTGAGGATATTTGTGTGGGCTCCTGTTAAACTGGAGGAGGCTTAAAGCTATCTTTGTCTCCTGAAGGTTCTGGGAAGGGGGCATCTCGGATACGGTTTTGAAACCTGGACACTGGGTGTGTATTTCTGTGTAACACATCATGGTGTTGAGGAGCATTAATCCTGGGTATCTTAAAGGACTGTTTCTATCCTGAGTCCTTTGGAAACACAGAGAATGGCTTTGCTCATGAGGTAGTAAATTTTCTGGAACCTGCTCCACAGGAAAAATACTGAGTTAGAAATGGAAAGTGCCGAGGGGATGGAGCCAGCCTCATCTCAGTGATGCCTACTGACAGGACAAGGGGCAATGGGTGGAAGTTGAGGCATAGGAGGTTCCATGTGAACCTGAGGAGAATTTTTTTTTCCCTGTGAGGGTGACAGAGCACTGGAACAGGCTGCCCAGGGAGGTTGAGGTTCTTGAATATCTCACTGGAGATATTCAAGAATTGTCTGGATGCGTTCCTGTGTGATCTGCTCTAGGTGATGCTGCTCTGGCAGGGGGACTGGACCAGACAGTCTTTCAAGGTCCCTTCCAGCCCCTGACATTCTATGATTCTAAGCTTTTTCCTACCAACTGGTGTGCCTGTGTTGCAATCCTAGAAATTTCAGCTTACATTTTCCACATCACACCACAGAGATGTTTAAGCTGTCTTTGCATAGAGCCAGCCTGGATCCAGCAGAGTTTGTTAGAAAGGGTGGTGGCAGCAGGATTTGGTAGAAGGGGTTGTTTTTCTGTACCTGGACTGTCACTGAAAACAGTATTGTTGTGTGTGCCTTGACTGACAAGCCCTGCTAGTCATGAACAGAGAGCCAGGCTGAGTGTCTCAGACTTCAGAGCATCTTTGGTTCCCAAAACTTAAAAAATGTCCAGTGACTAATGGAGGGTTAACTGTGAGATGTCTTTCATTAGTGTGTTCTTGTCAACCTTTCATTTGCATCTTGCAGGTATTTGCCAGTGGATTTGAGCAGCACTTCCTTTTGGACTTCTCCGAAGCCATGTTCACAATGAAGCAATTTGAGAGGGTAGGAGGAAGCTCTTCTGCATTTTGTTTATCTTTTTTTGTTGCCAAAGGGAACAACTGGGAAATCCATGATAAATTTAGCTTGTTCCCTATGCTGAAGCGTTTTTGTGTCTTGATATGATGTTTACTTGAAGTTCTGGCACCACCTGATAAGCGTGAAAGAGGTTGCACATGTCGTTGTGCTGAAGTGTGGTAGTGATGCTTGAGGTTGGAGATAGTGACAAATACCTGTGCTCACAAAAAGAACCTTTCCTCTTGGAAATTAGGGGGGGGGCTTGTTGTGAATGGGGTGAAGAGAAGGAGCAAATACAAATCAAGAGTAAGGAATCTTTACAGTGAGAGTGGTAAGACACTGAACAGGTTGCCCAGGGAGGTTGTGGATACTTCCTCCCTGGAGGCATTTAAGACCAGGCTGGATGAGGCCTTGAGCAACCTGCTCTAGTGGGAGGTGTCCCTGCCTATGGCAGGGGGTTGGAGCTGGATGATCCTTGAGGTCCCTTCCAACCTAAACCATTCTATGATTCTATAACGTCTTAACTGGCCAGGTTTGGAACTGGTGATCTGAGAGGAATCAAATTAACTTTCAGCTCTCGCTGCATTTAATGAAACTTGAGGAGGTGGAATGCCCTGATGAGATTAGGTCTGGGGCCAGCTGAAGTTTTACTTGAAGTCATTGGTATTGTAAGAGTATGTTTGTGTGGTGTTGTCTTGGAGCACCAGGACTGGTAAGTCTGGTGCTTCGCTCACTCCTTCGTGAGTGTTTGTTTTCCTCTGTGTCTGGTATTGTGTGTTGTTGGTTTTTGGTTTACTTTTGTTTCTTTCATCATAATTAAAGAGATTTACCAATCTTTTTGGTTTCTTTTTTTGTGTCCCTTCAGCATTTTCTTCCATGCTTTCTAGCATACATTGAACGTTGCTTCTCTGGCACAGATATCACTGCAAAGGATGAGGCAATGGCAATTCTGGCTAAGCTCATTCTGGTGAAAGCAGGACCTCCTACCATTGGTTCCATGGCATTTGAAAAGTATCCTCTTGTTTTCACTGAATCATCTGTCAGGTGAGTTCTTGAAAGCTTAGCAAACCCTGGATGTGTCTGTGTGGCTGCAGGCCTGAAGGCAGCGCAGGGATACATCAGAGTTGCCCATCAGTATTCGCCAGGAGTTGTGTAAATAGCAACGTTGCTGGCAAGATTTCAGACCAAGTGATAAAGCAGAATCACATTTTCCTTCCTGAGATTATTTGAGAAGAGATACTGCTCTGGAAAGGTTATCACTGATACCAAAGAGCTGATGAGTGCTGCAGTAGGTGTGTAACAGGGGTTATACACCAGCATGCATACTGCAGCCTTGGCCACTTAATCTTCCTGGTGGGTGCTGCACTCCAGGTTCTCATCTTTACTAACCTGTGCCACATCTTTCTTCCCTGTGTACCTAGATCTTGTCAAGGAGCTTTCTTGACAGCTGTACCATAGCTTTGCCATAGGGTGCAGCTGGGTACCAAAGAGCATGTTGCAAAGTTGCTTTGAAATGAAGTGGTTGCTCTCCCTCTGGAACCTGTTTGGAAAGATTTGGGGTAACCACTGTCAAGTACAGAATAAACCATTGCTAATCTGTTAGTAACAATTGTTCTGATCACTCTAACTGAGATAGTTCAAGACTTTCACCTGCAGAATGGTGACTTGTCTTGCCTTCTATGTAAGGTTTTATCTTCCTGAAAACAATCCACACTGTGGAGTTTGCCCTATTATTATTTAATAGAGTGAAAATATTTGGATTAGGAAACAGGAGGTTGAATCAAAACAACTAAGTTTGGTTTTCTTCACTTATCTTTGGATTTTTAGTGGTTTGGAGTACATAACTGAGAGGACTTTTCTCCTATCTAGAACTTTTTTTTTGGGTGCTCCTGCATTGTAGAAGTAGGGCTGGGGTTGCTCCTGCATAGTAGAAATCAGGGCTGGGATTGCATACCACATCTCTTGTGTAGGATGGAATTAGCAAGACCTGAACTAATTGTGGAAGATATCTGGCCAAATTGTTACTAAATACTCCTAAGCTGTCCCCTGGTAGTCTGTAACAGTACTTTATTGTATTTATGTTACTTGGATGTTTGATTGGGTTAGTTGGTTTGGGTTTTATTTTTCCCCAGTGTATAAATTAAACTTCCTTTTACTGCAGGTTAAATCCATTGCTACTTATCTTATCTGCAGGGAATATAAAGAGCAAAATATTTCTTCTCTACATCCAGCTTTTACAAATAATGGGCTTTGATCATCAGAGGCATCTGAAATCTCCTTTCTCTGGATCAACAATCCTAATTGCTTCTGGTTTATCTCAGAAATTGTTTCTTAAAGCTCTAATAATTTTTGATGCTGTGGGGTTTTTTTGTTGGCTTCTGTATTTCTGGTAGAATGGAGCCTCTGCACCCTTCAGACTGTAGTTTTGCAAGCACTGGGTGGAACTGAAAGATTGCTGTCCGTGGGGTGTGAAACACTACTGTTTATGTATTCCAGCACAGTGTCACTCTGCAGATGGCTTATTGATTTGGGCTCTGCTTATGGTTCCTTTTAAGTCCCCAGACTTACAGAATTATAGAATTGTAGAACGATTGAGGTTGGAAGGGACCTCAGGGATCATCCAGTTCCAACCCCCTGCCATAGGCAGGGACACCTCCCACTAGAACAGGTCACTCAAAGCCTCATCTAGCTTTAAACACCAGGGAGGGACCATCCACAGCCTCCCTGGGCCACCTGTTCTAGTGTCTCACCACCCTCTCTGTAAAGAACTTCTTCCTAACATCTCCCTTCTCCCAGTTTAAACCCGTTACTGCTTGTCCTGTCATTACAAGACCTTGTAAATAGTCCCTCCCCAGCCTTCCTGTAGGCCCCCTTCAGATACTGGAAGGCCAGTACAAGGTCTCCTGGAAGCCTTCTCTTCTCCAGGTTGAAGAGCCCCCACTCTCATAGCCCATCCTCATAACTTCAACCTCACTGATTGTTTTTGGTCATCCATTAGTCTATCTCTGCCTGTATGATCCTGGTTTATTACCAATAATCAGAGTGCACCTAGAGGCTATGTGTCCTAGCTGTGAGGGTGTCCAGCTGTGAAGTACTGTCTTTCCTTGAAATAATGATTTGGTATTTCTTCTGGGCTGTGTTTTGGGCTCCTCAGCATGACTAGGTGATATTCTGTGCTGTGGAGGACAGTAGAAAGAAAAAAATCTCTTGGGTTGGCCAAGTCCTTTCTGTTAGAATTAGCAAGCATATTTTGAGTATCATAGGAGGAAAAGGAAGAGTGTCTGGTATGTAATGCTGGGTTACTAAAAGGCTGTTTTGTTTTTTGCTCTAATATCAGGCAACAAACAAGTAAAAGAGAAGGAAAAAGGGCAGCAGTACCAGTGTTGGATCATGTACTGTCTTTAATCCATTTACCAGAGGAGGAAGGGGAGAGCACTGACCTTTCACAGCCATGGGTTGCCTTGGTTGTACTGCCACATATTAGGTAAGAGACTTTCTGAAGTACTGTTTCTGTAATAGTGTCTAATTCATAAGCTGTTGGAAGTAAGAGGACAATCATTATGAAGCCTAGCACAGGGAAATCATGTGAGTCAGTAGTAGAGTCAGGAATAGTTTGTTGGTTGCTTATTCCCTAGATTTTGTACTTCACTACATTCTTGACATATAATCATGGAATCAACCAGATTGGAAGAGACCTCCAAGATCATCCAGTCCAACCTAGCACCCAGCCCTAGCCAGTCAACTAGACCATGGCACTAAGTGCCTCATCCAGTCTTTTTTTTAAGACCTCCAGGGATGGTGACTCCACCACCTCCTTGGGCAGCCCATTCCAATGGCAATCACTCTCTCTGTGAAGAACTTCCTCCTAACATCCAGCCTGTGTTCCAGTTTCTATGTTTTAAGCACTGTCCTCTCTAGACTGGGGTTTTTTTATGATGTTCCTGCACAGAGGAAATAGTTGGAAAGAAGTGGCTATGAATGCTACTACTTAAATTGTGAACCAGAAGTAGCAAAAATGCTGTGCTGCTGGTTTCAGATGTGGGCTGAGCTATCTTGATTTAAGACAGATGTGAAAGAAAGCTTTCATATGTGAGTAAGTGTGAAGTGTAATAGAGATAAAAGTCTTGCCATTTATTTTGGACAGACCAATGGAGAAAGAGAACCTTCTGCCTCATGTGACAAGTTTCATAGAGTCTCTCTTCACAGCCATTGACAAAGGGAACCTCTGCAAAGGTCAGTTATAGTTGTTTTCTGTGTCTTTGTTGCTACATAAAATATATTAAAGAGGGGTCTTTTTTATGTCACAAAGCATGAAAATGAATGTCAGTGGCATTGTATCCAGATTTATTACCCAGCCCAAGTTAAACTGGGAAAGTAAAGCATGGGAGGAAGCCTATTTGTTCTTCATAATAACGAGGCAGCAGATGGTCTGCAAAGTGGAGGACAGAGATAATTGGGTAGGAAAAGAACAGAGTTAGGAAAAAAGAGGAAGGAAATCAACCTAAACCAGATCCAGGCTGAAGTGAGGGAGAACCTATTGACTCACAAGCTCCAGTTAGGCTATTCCAGACCTAGAGGGCAAAGTCTGGGACATCATCATCCCTGATACAAGTAACAGCACCAATTCCAAACTGTTGTATCTTTAAGCATAAGTGGTCCCCACTTGGCTTCCCTCTCTGACCAGAAAAAAAGACACAACAGTTTAACTGAGCTTGCACTGGGCAGGGCAGTTGTTAGGTGGAATTGCAAGTATTTGGCCTTGTGCCAATATGTGAGCAAGCAGTGGAATGCCCCAGGCTCAGTATTCATCATTCCTTGGTTTGGAAGGGCTTGTCTGACCTTTTCCCTTCATACTTCTTTTACTAACATTCCCAAGTGTATCCTCCAATTAGAATCATAGAATCAGCCAGGTTAGAAGAGACCTCCAAGGTCCTCCAGTCCAACCTAGCACCCAGCCCTATCCAGTCAACTAGACCATGGCACTAAATGCCTCATCCAGTCTTTTTCTGAACACTTCCAGGGATAGTGACTCCACCACCTCCCTGGGCAGCCCATTCCAATGCCAATCACTCTCTCTGTGAAGAACTTCCTTCTAATATCCAACCTATACCTCCCCTGGCACGATTTGAGACTCTTTCCCTTTGTTCTGCTGCTCTGTTGCTTTTACTTCTCTAGTCTTTGTCAAGCATGGTCCTTTTTGATGTAGCCCTTTCTTCTGTGGTTCTTGTACTTTGCATGCTGTTTGATGATTTTAGTGGCAGCAAACTTACTCTCAAGAAAATATACCCAAATAATCTTTGCATCTTTGGTGACAATAGTAGCAGCTCTGCACCAGCTCCATGTTTGTGCAAGGGGCAAATGACTATTTCTATCTTTGCCTATAAGAGAAAAGAAGTTCACTGCTGGTGGGTTCCCACTCATTGCAGGAGGATTGGACAAGATCACCTTTAAGAGTCCCTTCCAACCCAATGCAATGTTTGAGTCTGTGAAATGCAACCTCAGTTCTATACTCTTGCCTCCCATTGTCCCATCCTACACTTGTTTGCTTGATTTTCCTCACCTTTCTCCCAAACTCTCAAACTAGGGTTTCTGGACACTTTCTTCATCCTCCAACATTGTTTGCAGCACCATGATCTGTACTATTCCTTCACCTTGTACTAGGACTCCGGTTTCCTTTCACTGCCTGTGCAAGGCACACCCCAGCCCTGAGTTCAGCTCATATAGGTCTGTGTGTAGTGAGGTGGGAGCCCCTGTTTTTGTCCAGCATAGACACAATACTACTCAACAGCATGCAAAATAGAGTTTGGAATCCTGTGCCCTTGCATTATTGATGCAGAAAGCTTTATTCTGCCATTGCTCTCTCCCCTCTCTCTCCCCTCTCTCTCCCCTCTCTCTCCCCTCTCTCTCCCCTCTCTCTCCCCTCTCTCTCCCCTCTCTCTCCCCTCTCTCTCCCCTCTCTCTCCCCTCTCTCTCCCCTCTCTCTCCCCTCTCTCTCCCCTCTCTCTCCCCTCTCTCTCCCCTCTCTCTCCCCTCTCTCTCCCCTCTCTCTCCCCTCTCTCTCCCCTCTCTCTCCCCTCTCTCTCCCCTCTCTCTCCCCTCTCTCTCCCCTCTCTCTCCCCTTCAATGCTCCTTGCAGAGCTTAATGATGAGCAGGATTCAGCATACACCTGGGAAACTGAGCAACTTGGAATAGAGGGATGTTTTCAAAGGAATAAATGGGAAATTAGTGCTCAGTTCCACTTTTTTTTCCATGGCAGCTGCTGGCATGTAAGAAAATTCTACCCTGGGTGGAGGAAAAGGAAATTACTTAGTTTATTAAGCTAATTTAGGGGTGTCAAGGGAAAGCAATTGCCTTTCCACTTCCTTGCCCAGAAGGGCTTTGAGTCTCCTGTATTTCCTCTATCTCTAAAGGAAGAAGGCACAACTGGTGTAATGAAATTCAGCAAACCCACCTTCCATTCACTGGCAGTTCCTCAATTAAAAAGTGCATGGAACAGCTTTGGAGATCTCATCCAGCAGTGCATTGCCAAAGTGCCAGAGTTTGTAGGCATCTGTGTGGTAGCATCAGTATATGTTTCTACTTCTCTTTCACTGCATTTGTATCAGTTTGGACATTTCTTCATTTATGAAAGCCATTTATAGCTTGGAGCTGAGACTGTTGCAGCAGTGCTTGGCTCCACATCTCTGCTCTCTGTGTATGTGACTGTGATGGAAACAAATGCCAACTGGAAGCTGCTTGGAGCTTTCATGGCTGACTCGTCGGAGTGGCACTTACTTTGATAACTAAAGGGGCATTTCCTTTATGGGTTATGACAATGGCTAAAAAACCCACATGCTGGTTCAAGGATCTGTGTGTTACCCTATTTCTACAACTGCAGCCATTTCAGGGTGGACAAGCACCATATAAACACAAGTTCTTGAGAGCTGGGTAAATATACAGGTTGTTCTTGTTCTCTCTCTGCTCCAGGAAGCCTGTTTGTGGCCTGCCAAGCTGTAAGTACTCTTCTTAGTTTGGCAGAGTCTTCTGAAATACTCCATTTGTTACCCGTGGAGCGTGTCAAGAGCTTAGTGATGTAAGTAAACTCTGTGATCCTTTGTGATTCTCCTTGGTGTGGCAAAGAGTTGACTTTGCCTTTCTGTAGGTGCTTGTTAAATGCCCCTTTGGGTGCTGCCTGTTCTGCTAGGTTGCCATTATCACTTGATTATTGGGATTGTGTAAGGTAGGAATGTTACAGGCACTGTTTGCGTGTTCTGTGTAGTACTTTTCCAGTGACACATTCTCTGCAAACTGAAGCTTTCCTAGATAGCTGCTTCAGAGCAGTGCCAAATAAGTTGCTTCTAGTTTAGCCTAGGGGCACTATGTATGGTAACTGTGTTATGTGCTAAGTGTTACAAGAGACAGGAATAGCCCTTCTGATTTGTGTCAAAAGCCTGAGCTTCTGCAGTCTGCCGGTGGTGTTGGCATTCCACCCTGTTCACCTTGCCCGTGTATGTGCTTGTTCCACAGTGGGAGGAGGTTTTGTAGGCTTTTTGTATTTATAATTAGCACACCTCACTGAAGGATTGAGGGAGACTGCTGTCTTTCCAGCAAATTCTCCTAAATTTGTCCTCTCCCATCGTTGTTGAGCTGGAGCATCTCCCAAGTCCTTGGTAGCCTGCGTTCAAAAGAGCCTTTTCAGTTAGGAAATTGTGACACTCATGTCTGAGGCATGACAGAGATGAAATGACTTGCCCAGCTCAAGCAGGAAATCTGGCAGCAAGCTTCAGTCCAGTGCTTTTCTGCCAGCTTTGGACTGGAGGTGTGGAACTCATTTGGTGCAAGGGATGTTAGGTAATGACAGGAGGTTTCCCTATGGTCGGTCTGGGTTCCTGGTGCTTCATCTAAGTCCAGGTTATTTCTTTCCTCTTGAAGTTGATCACTGGCTGAACACCTTAGCAACAGCAGCAGCTTTTGTCTTGACATGCAGATTTGTTTTCTGCAGCTGTGTGTGTGAGTCCAGCCTTCTAGCTCCAGCTTGACAGGTCTGGTTAGCACAAAGAAGGAATCTCATGCTTCTTGGGTTGTCATGGGTAACTGGGCTTTGAGACTGCATCCAGTATGCTCATGGGATTTTGTTGGGCTGCTGGTGCCAGCAGAGTCTGAAGTCACATGGAATTTTCTCTTAATGTTGTTATTGTCACTGCTGCTTTACTTTCAAATGCCTGCATTGCTGCAGTGCTCTCTGCCATTAAAGCACTCTGGGTTTTTAGCACCTTTCCTTCAGACCCCTCTGCGTTGCTGTTGGCGGATCTCTATTACACGAGGCTGGCGTTGTGTGGCTGCCAAGAACCCCTTTCCCAAGAGAATCTAATGGACTTGTTTGAGAAGTTGCATCCTAACATTTCCACTGGTGTTTCCAAGGTAATCTGTTATTTTGAGCACATGCAAGATAATTTGCATTTTAAACATGTGATTTAAGTACCCTGAGTGAAATCACAGAATCAAACACTCAGGTTGGAAAAGACCCTCGGGATCACCAAGTCCAACCACAGTGGTGAAGACTGAGAGGGGAAACATGAGCCTGTGTAAAGCTGCTACTTCTGTAATACCTCTTTAGGACTAAGAGGCTGTCATGGGGCAGGAGTTAACAGAGGTTAACTTTTAGCCCTGTGAGTTTTTTCTCTTCCCTGTAGGGAAATTGGAGCGGGAGCTTAAGGTATTCATTTTGCTTTGCCTGCTAGGCTGCAGGACCTCATCTGCTTTTCAGGTCTAGGAGAAACTTGGTGAAATCAGCCTCCTGTGCTCTCTGTGTGTGTCTGTAGATGCAGCCTACTTTCCCCTGCATGCTTCTGACTTATGTTTCCACTTTGGCTAGGTCCGGCTGTTGACTGTTCGTATTCTAAACCATTTTGAGAATCCGCCTTCAGCACAAATCGAGGTAGGGCTAAAACTTTACATTTCACATTTCAAAGCCATCTGTGTTTGATGTTGAGTGTGAACTGTTTTCTGCTTTTCAGAGAGAAAGCATATGTCTGCTACAAGTCATCCTCTGCTATTGTGCTTTCATATTCCAGTTGTATCTCCTCTCGATGCTTTCAGATGTGTGAGGTTTGATGCTCAAATGGTGGAAACCAGAGCGAGTCACTTGACTCTGTTTTCTAGCCCAAAATGAGTGGGACTCTGTGTAGTTTTGTTGAAATAACTCTCAATGAGAAAAGTACACTCAATAAAGTTCATGTCCCTTGTTTTTTCAGAGTGGTGACACAGGGGAACTTCAGCCAATATTTGCCATACTGCTCCAAGCAGAACTTGTGCCAGCAACAGTGAATGATTACAGGGAGAAACTCCTTCACTTGAGGAAACTAAGATGTGATATAGTCAAGTCTGCAGTAGCAAATGAATCTTTGCAAGAGGTAAGCAGTTATTGTCAAAAAGTAGTTGTCACATTCCTCTATTCCATCACATAGGTTGCAGAGTTTTTAGTTAGAATTCATTTAAAAAATTACTTAGTTCCCAAATTTGGTTTTAGAAAACTCATTAGTAGGAATCTGAGGTCCCCTTGTGCTTGGGACTATTATGTTTTCTTGGGTATTTAGCAGAACAGCAGTAACATCTAGGTAAATGGCCTCCATTCATCAGATTTTGATATCATGGAAAGGAAGGCAATTTGTGAACAAATTTAAACTCAGGACCTTGCCATACTTTCAGTATGGTTGAACATTGGTAGGACTCCCACTGGCTGTGGCAGAGTCTAGCTTCTGAATCTTGCAGCAGGATGAAAGTCATGTGTGCCCGTGCTGGTTGAATCTCCTCCACTGCTGAGCTTACTTTCTGGATAGTGGAAGTATCACAGTTTAACCAACAGCCAACAACTAAGCACCACACAGTTTCTCATTCAGTGTCCCCTCAATGGGATGGACAAAAGAATTAGAAGGTTAAAAGTGACAAAAGCCATAGGTTTTGATGAGGACAGTTTAATTGGTAAAGCAAAAGCTGCACACAAAAGCAAAGCAAACCAAGGAATTCAGTCACCACTTCCCCTCAGCAGACAGGTGTTCAGCTAGCTCCAGAAAAGCAGGGCTCCATCACACATAATGGTTACTTGGAAAGACAAACATCCTCACTCTGAGCATCCTTCCCCTTTCTTCTCTGCACAGCTTTATCACAGTATCACCAAGGTTGGAAGACACCTCACAGATCATCAGGTCCAACCCTTTACCACAGAGCTCAAGGCTAGACCATGGCACCAAGTGCCACGTCCAACCTTGCCTTGAACAGCTCCAGGGACGGTGACTCCACCACCTCCCTGAGCAGCCCATTCCAGTAGCACAGCATTATATGATGTGGTCAGTGGTCCCAGCTGGTCCCCTCCCAGCTTCTTGTGCACCTCCAGCCTGCTTGCTAGTGGGGTGCTGTAAGAAGCAGAAAAGACCTTGACTGTGTTTAAACACTGCTCAGCAGGAACTGAGACATTATCAACACTGTTTCTAACACAAAGCCAAAACATAGCCCCGTACTAGCTCCTGTGAAATAATGAACTCTGCCGCAGCCCAGACCACCACAGAGATCATGGATGTGCTGGAAGGAAGGGTTATATTATTTATATGGCTTTTATTATGGCTGTTTTGTCTTTTTTTTCATCTTGACTTTTAAGCTCCTGTGAGAAAAGGTTCTAAGTCAGCAAGGAGCCAGTCCAGAGGACATGCTTCTAGGCCTAGTGCAATGAAGAGGCCTCAGGCTAAACTTCCCTCTTTCTGAGGTCCTTAATGCTGCAATGGCAGCCCTGGAGTTTGAGGAGCAGAGAGGCAATCTAGATCGCCTGCTGTGCTTGAACTCATGTTGCACATTCATGGTGTGCAGGCATGGTGAATAGCCCTCAGTGCAGCTTGCAGTAAATGAGCTCTAGATATTGTCTTGCAGCTGTGAGACAAGGAGCTATGGTGTCTGTGACTTGCTTGAGAACTTCTTCAGTCCAAGTTTCCTGTTTGAGAGAAAGGAAGGTTAATAGAAGTTGGTTTGTCTTTATTGTTATCCTAGGTGCCTCTTCGGTATCTGCTGGGAATGCTTTATATTAACTTCAGCCCTCTCTGGGATCCTGTAATTGAGCTCATAACGTGAGTATATGTGGTTGAATGCTGCATTCTGTGGTTGTTTCACAGAACATTCCTTCCATTGTTGTCTGAACAAAAAGCTGGGGTTAAAATGTCTGATTTGGAGACACCTGTTGTGATGGTTTTGGTGTTACCTGCCCCCCACCACTTAAGAAAATCACCCAGACTAGACTCAGTTGTTCTGGAAATTGAAGAATGAAGCTGTATTTACAGCTTAGCACAAGATACAAGCAGATGTTTACAACATAGACAGCTGTGTACAGAAATATACAAGTTAAAAAGTGATACAGAAACACAGCAGCCCTCCCAGAAACCAGAGTCCCCAGGAGGGGCTCTCAACCACCCTTCCACCTTCCTCTCACCCCTCTACCTTACCCTAGGTCCTGCCTTATGTTCAAGGTAAGTTTGGAGGGTCAGCCAGGGGGCTTAGGAAGCAGGATTAGTCACACAGACGGCAGGTTAGGTTAGAGAGAAGTTCATGCAGCCCCAGAGACAGAGAGAGACTCCCTTATCTATATTTATGTTCTTGTTCTTATACATCTCAGCAAGCCTATGAGTGAAGTAGACATCACCATTGTTTCCTTTTCACAGCCTTTAATCTAATTCTTCTCACCAAAACAGCCCAGCTGGCTCAAACTGGCACACCTGTGCATGAGAACCTTCCTGTGAGATCATCAGAAACAAATGTGCTGTCTGGGTTCTAATTTAAATTTCCCAGAGACTCAAATACAGTCGATAGAACCAATAACAATTTATAGGATGTCCTTCACTCTTCCCTCTTCTTTCCCAAATGAAAAGGAGTTAGATGGAGAGAGAGGAGAGGTATGCAGACCCAAAGGAATAATCTCACTGCAAATTGGAAGTTAAAAGGAGAAAAGTTTAACAATAAATAACAGGTACATGAGGTAGGGAAGTTGCAAAGGTATAGAGAAGGGAAAAACAAGATACAAACCATGTAAATATGCAACCAGATTTGATGGCAATGGGTTTTGTCTGCCTCGTGGGTGGTGATGACCATGTGGTGAAACTATAAGCAGCAGGAAACAGGAATGGTGATTTCTGGGGAACAGGAAGGCAGGGGAGAGAGCCACAAACAAGCAGTGCCCTGCTTTTATGCATCTTAGACAGGAAGGGGGAGTGGGCTAACCATCATCACCTGGTCGTGTTGAGACCCACCCCTGGGGAGGGGTCAAGACCACCTGGGGTCAGGTTCAAGACCACTCCTCCAGGTGGGTTAACCCTGTACATGAGCTGTCTCAAAAAACCTGCAACTTAGTGTCTGACTTTTTGTACTGTTAAAGTGAAGTTAAATGAAATACAGTCAAGTAGCATCAGCATTTTGAGTCAATGGTAACAGGATTTAATTAGTGTTTCACAAATGCTTAGAAAGCAAGAAGTCTCTCTCAGTTTCCCTAGCTGTGATTTTTCTGTCCTTACTGGAAAACTTCTAGACCCTCCTGAAGAGTAGAGAAGATTTAACAGAGTGGCAGCTGAGCTGAATCCAAAATCAGTGTCTGCTTTCAGCATGACTTTGTCTTGTGTTTTCCCCTCAGTTGTGATTAAAAAGGATGAGATTCTCTCTTTTAAGTTAGTGAATTAATAAAAATCCTAAGCCATCTCTTCAGAAGATTGGTCCATGCTAATTCTTCCTTTGGTTCTGTATGATCTTACTGTACAGAAGTCAGTAGAAAGCTTGAGAACATTTTAACTCAAATTGAGTTCATTTGAAGCCATGAGATACAACCAGATTAATTTAATAACAGTTGACATTCGGGCTCCACGATAAAGGCAAGGAAGTGCTACAGCTGTGTCCTGTAGATGTCCTGTCTTTGGACACCCACATTAAAGCAGTGATCAAAGCCTCTGACTGTGTTAGTTGTTAACTTGCCTGATCATGCCTGGCTTTTTTAATTCTCCTTTTCATTTCCTTCTGCTTTATGCTTTGTTAGTTCTCATGCAAAGGAGATGGAGAATAAACAGTTCTGGAAGGTCTTATATGAACATTTGGAGAGGGCTGCTACCTATGCAGGTAAGTCATGGCTCCTAAATGTTATGCCAGTAACCCAGCTAATTGTGAGTGACATGGCTGCATTTTTATGTTCTCCATATTCACATGCTCAGTTTTGGGCTCCCTAAAAGGGACAAAGAGTCCAAGGAAGGGCTACAAAGATGATGAAGGGGCTAGAGCACTGGCCTATGAGGAGAGGTTGAGAGACCTGGGGCTTTTTGGCCTGACAAAGATGACTTAGAGGGCATCTAATCAATGTTTAGAAGTATCTGAGGGCTGGAGATCAAGAGGGAAGGGGGAGAGCTCTTCTCATTTGCACCTTATGATAAGACAAGGGGCAATAGATATAAACTACAGCACAGGAAGTTCCACCTCAACATGAGGAAGAGCTTCTTTACTGTAAAGGTCACAGAGTACTGGAACAGGCTCCCCAGAAAGGTTGTGGAGTCTCCTTCTCTGGAGACTTTCAAGACCCATCTGGGTGCCTTCCTGTGCAACCTGAGCTAAATTCTCTGGTCCTGCTCTGGCAGGTGAGTTGGACTTGGTGATCTTTGAAGGTCTCTTCCAATACCTAACATCCTGTGATGTGATGTGAGAATTCAGAACCAGGGTTCTTGACTAGCAGTGTCATGTTGAGGGCAGGAATGTTGTCTCCTGTCTTAAAAACCAACAAGTATTTTAAAAGGCACCTGCATTACAGGCTGTGGGAAGCTACACAGCGGTTTTGTCCCTGCTTTAGGACTGGCTTTTCCCAACTTGATCAGAAGCAGTGACAAAGCTGCTACAGTGGAGCTGACCATAGCTTCAGTGGAATTCCTGCAAACTGTCTTTCTTGGCTGTGTTCTTGAGGTTCACCCATGGGCATATGGAATCTAATCTCACAATAGAGCTGTGAGCACACAGACTTTTGTGGGCTTCTCTGTTATTTCAGAGAACTGAGCTTAACTGACATGTCTGAGGGCCATAGGATGCCCTACAGTACTCCTAAGGAGTGCAAGTCCTTCAGCTCAGTGTTCAGTACAGTTGCTTAAAGAGATACCTGTCACCAAAAGTATTGCTTCTGTAACGAGGGGCTGATCCTCTGCTACTGGTCATTTTGAAGTAACCCAAAGGGATTTTCTTTGTTCTGTAGAAATGGAACTTCAAAATGAACTAGATGAAGAGGAGGAAAGCATTGCTGAAATAGAAAGCAAGAAGATGCCAGAAGGAGGAGTGGGAGCTGTCTTCCTGGAGCAGCTGAGGGTTAGAACAGATTGCAGCGAGCGGCTGGACCACACAAACTTCCGTTTTCTGCTGTGGAAGGCACTGGATAAGTTTCCAGACAGAGTGGAGCCTAGGTCAAAAGAACTTTCCCCACTTCTTTTGAGATTTATTAGGTAAATAAGATTCCTTTTTCACTTGAGAGAACACATTGCTTTCACTTGTGTTGCTGAGCTTTTAAGACTGTGGCTATCCTATTATAGGCTTTGTTTCCTGAATGCATGGCTGATGAGATGTCTGTTCCAGTGAAGACAGACTTCTGATTGAAACGTGGGTTATGCTGGAAACACCCCACAATAAGCAGGCTGAAATGAAATGGCAGGACATTCCTGCTGCTCAGCCTCTCCTTTACTGGCTTGCCACTGTCACAGCCTCATTAGGGAGTGATTCCAGTGGAAATAAAGTTACTTATTTTAAAAATTAAAATACTTTATGGGTTGGAATCACAGAAGACTAAAATATTTTCCCCTATCATAGGGAAAAATCTGGTTAATCTGGTTTTGTTGAGGCTGATTCAATTACCTGCCCCTGGAGGAAGAGCAGCGGTGTGCTTGCGTGCATGCACATAGTCTGATGTACACAGGGTGGTTGTGATCTCCTAGCAGGGGAAGGTTTCTGATATTCCCTTCCTGTGATTAGAAAATCTATGTTTTGTTTGTCTTCCTGGAAGAATTGAGCCATCCTTTAGTAGGTTCTTTTCCTCACTTGCTCTCAACACTGCCATACTTGATGATCTATGAGGTCTCTTCCAACCTTGGTGATTCTGTGATACTGTGACACTCACTGTTCACCTGCCCGCTTGAGCATACACAACCCTGATGCCTCCACATAACCTTTTAACAGAGCTCTATTAATTTGTGTGATTCTTCTCCCCTTCACCTGGCATCTCCAGTGTTCTTGGTCGCTGCCTTGTATCTGCAACTTGCAGGCAAAGCAGTGCATGAAATCCACTTTGAAGTTTGAAGCCGTTAGACACAGTGCTGTGAATAACAAGAATGGTGGATCGTGGAGTTGGTTTTTGTTGGTTTTGCCCTGAAACCTTGGTAAAGGCCATGCTGCTTAATTTCCTTCCTTTTTGCCTCTCCTTAAACACAGAAATGAGTACTACCCAGCAGATTCCTTAGTGGCTCCATCTCAGGATCTCAGAAGGAAAACTCATGGTACAGTAGCAGCAAAAGAAGTACCTGGTGAAGGGGTGAATGATGTTGCTATGGAAGAGGGGGAGGAGGAAGAAGAAAAGGAAGAAGGGGAACCAATCTCTCTAGGACTACCAAAAAGGAAAACAAGAAGAGCTGCTGCTAAGTAAGTGTTTTTGGTTTTCCCTTGCCAGTGTTTTCACAGAAAGGCAGATTCAGCAGCTCAGGTTGAGATAAAAGCTGTGTTTCTATACTTTATCTTACTTTGCTTGCACTTAATTTTTCAGTGGATTATAAGCACTTCAGAGTCAGAAACCTGCCTGCACAGTAGTAAATACCCAAAGGTGCTGCCCAGGCTTTATCAGTATCTCGCCATCTGCTCACAGTCTGTGGTTGGTGTTACTTTAACTCATAGTTATGTGATAATCTGAAGGCATTGTGAAGGTTTTGGAGGCTGTTGTGCCTGTGTTCCCCTGACTTAAGGTAAACATCTGCCTGCTGAGGAAAGACTGAGGGAGTTGAAGCTCTTTACCTTGGACAGGAGGAGACTGAGGGGTGACCTCATTCATGATGATAAAGATGTGAAGGGTGAGCGACAGAAAGATAGAGCCAGGCTCTGCTCAGTGATGTCCAATGACAGGACAATTCCAGAGAGATGTTGAGGTACTGGAAGGTGTCCAGAGAAGAGTGACAAAGCTGGTGAGAAGCCTGGAGCACAGCCCTGTGAGGAGAGGCTGAGGGAGCTGGGGGTGTGCAGCCTGCAGAAGAGGAGGCTCAGGGCTGACCTCACTGCTGTCTGCAACTACCTGAAGGGAGGCTGTAGCCAGGTGGGGTTGGTGTCTTCTGCCAGGCAACCAGCAATACAACAAGGGGACACAGTCTCAAGTTGTGGCAGTGGAGGTCTAGGCTGGAGGAAGTTCTTGCCAGAGAGAAGTGCATGCAGCTAGAGTCAGAGAAAGCAACTGTGTTATCTGTGTTTATGTTCTTGTTTTTATACAGCTCAGCAAGCCTATGAGTGAAGTAGACATCACCATTGTTTCCTTTTCACAGCCTTATAATCTCATTCCTCTCACTAAAATATCCCAGCTAGGCTTAAACTGGCACACTTTGTAGGGATTTCTCTAATCATAGAATCAGTAAGGTTTGGAAGGGACCACAAGGATCACCTAGTTCCACCCCTCATACCATGGGCAGGGACACCCTACCCCAGATCAGGCTGCCCAGAGCCCCATCCAGCCTGGCCTTAAACACCGCCAGGGACAGGGCCTCAACCCCCTCCCTGGGCAACCCATTCCAGGCTCTCACCACTCTCATGCTCAACAACTTCCTCCTCACCTCCAGCCTCACTCTCCCCACCTCCAGCTTTGCTCCATTCCCCCCAGTCCTGGCACTCCCTCACAGCCTAAAAAAGTCCCTCCCCAGCTTTTTTGTAGCCCCCTTCAGATCCTGGAAGGCCACAAGAAGGTCACCTGGGAGCCTCCTCTGCTCCAGCCTGCACAGCCCCAACTCTTTCAGTCTGTGCTCACAGCAGAGCTGCTGCAGCCACTGAGCATCCTCGTGGCCCTTCCCTGGACACACTCCAGCATCTCCACATCCCTCTTGTCCCAGGGGCTCCAGAACTGGATGCAGTACTCCAGGTGGGGTCTCAGCAGAGCAGAGTAGAGGGGGAGAATCACTTCCCTCGCCCTGCGGCCACACTTGTCCTGTTGTAACCCAGGCTCTGGTTAGCCCTCTGGGCTGCAAGCACACACTGCTGGCTCAATCAGAATCTTTTTGCTCTGGTGACTTCTGTCAAATGTCCATTACAAACAATATCACAAACATTTGTATTTTTCCACCTTTTTTTTGCAAAGGGTGGCCCTTGTAAGGACAGAGAACTTCAAAACGTCATGTTGGGCTGTGATGAGTATCTGATAGGTCACTGGAATTGTCATTTTAACCCTTGTGTCTTAATGGTGTTTCATTTTCCAAGTTTCTGGCTTGTAGCTGTGCATTAGCAGCAGTTAAAGCACAGTAACAGTCCAAGATTTTTTTGTTAGTATTTTTTTTCCAACCTCCATCTCAGAATGTCCACATACTCAAGTGGAAATATTGGTTCCTGGAAGCAATAACAAAGTCAGAAAAGATTTACCAGAGATGTTAATGAGTTCTGGAGTGACCTCCTTTTGTCATCGTCCTTGACAGTTCATGCAGTCAGGCCTGTGCCCACGGTAGCAGAGCCCTCACTGGGCTACACTCTGCAGCCTCTGAGGTCTAGTTGAGGCCTGTGAGGATCCATGCCTGCCCCAAGCTCAGTGTGGAGTTGCTGGAAGTTATCATACTCATCCTTTGGCAGGGCCCAGCCATGGAGGAGGGTGGCCCAGCTGAGCGTCTGGAGAGTTCAGTCAGGAGGGTGACACATCAAGCATGGTGGAGGAGATACCACACATTTCTTGTCCTGATCACCTCTCTCTCCTCTCACAAAGGAGGTGGGGCAGTTATGAGGTGACACAGCTGAGAAATCTGTGCCTTCAGCCCACCATAGTCTGTGGCTAAATGCAAGCCTTCACATCAGTGGGAGCTAAATGGGCACCAGTTAAGGTCAAGTGAGTAAATGAAGGGTTCACATCACCTGTTTGGTGTTCCAGACTGGGCTGACAGAGAGAACTAAGCTGCTTCCTAACTGGTGCAGTTTGTGATTGATTCATCTCTTTATAGTTTGCCCAGGAGGTGCTTTCCTACTTAATTAGTTGAACTTGGTGGATTTACACATATTTTTTACTAACAGGGTGGCAACATAGTACTGTAATATTTTCTCTACAACATTGGTTAGATGGGAAGGTAATTACAGATAGAGATGCATGTACATGTGTGTCTCTTTATTTTTGTAACCCCTCTCTGCTCCTTTTCTCATCAAAAGCTAAGCCCCATCTAGTGCTACTGAAGAAAAGGCCTTAGTGACATCTGAAAAGAGCTCCTTAGGGGAGAGAACAGGATGCCTCTTGCTGTGTCTCTGAAATGAAGGCTGATAGACCTGAGATCCTCTCGTGTTGTTGGCTCTTTTTTGCTTTCTTGTTAAATGGTTTTAGTAAAAGTTCCCAGTTTGTTTATGACAATGCAGGATTGTTTCTCCTGGTCATTTTAAAACAGCAAATGTTTTGGTTTGGTTTGTTTTGCAGGCAGCTCATAGCCCATTTACAGGTTTTCTCTAAATTCTCCAACCCCCGCGCGTTGTACCTGGAGCCGAAGCTGAACGCCTTATATACCCAGGTGATGCTCTTTGCTGGCTTAGCAGCACTGCTGCTAAGAAATGAACTCTTTCTTATTTGAATGCAGTGTCTGAGACTACAGAAAGCTGTTGTTTTCTGAACCAGGCCATGATAGCTGAAAAAGGAGCTGTCCTTGAGAAGGCAGCGAAGCAGGCTATAACGTCTCCCCAGAGCCTTCTGTTCTGCAGGCTGAGCATAGAATCATAGAATCAACCAGGTTGGAAGAGACCTCCAAGTTCATCCAGTCCAGCCTAACTTAGCCCCAACTCTTAGCCTGTCCCCATAGGGGAGATGCTCCAGCCCTCTGATCATCTTTGTGGCCTTCCTCTGGACCTGTTCTTGGTGTCCTTCTTATAGTGGGGGCACCAGAACTGGACTGTTGTGTGTCCACATCTTGGCTTTATACTGGCAAGGCATAATTTCTCTTGGAAGTTAGTCCAAACCTACTTGAGCTTGGAGCCTTTGGGTTAGAATCATAGAATCATAGAATCAACCAGGTTGGAAGAGACCTCCAAGATCATCCAGTCCAACCTACAAAATTGGATGAAAAGAAAATCTTATGATTGTTTCACTATTTTCAGTAAGCACTTCTGTCTTTTAGCTAGGGATTAATTTTCTCTCCTTTGTCATTTGCAGTTACTGTCCCATCAAGACCAGAATGTACAGAGAATAGCTCTTGACTGCATAATGACATACAAGCACCCTCACCTACTGCCATACAGGTAAAAGCTTTTATATCCTTTCAGCTGCTGCCATATCAGAAGCCTTGTTTGGGGTCAGTTGCCTTGAAGAGAACCTTTCCTCTGTCTGTTGAAGATAGATATACACATTTTATTTTTAGCCAGCTATATATTCCTTATCTAAACCTGGAAATAAAGTCTGGAGGATGCTAAGTGTATCTTTTGTGTTTATGGGAAAATGGCAACATTTCCATTCCATCTCAGAATGCCATGTGCTTGGTAGTTGCTTTGTTTTCAAAGAGGTGATTTATAAGCACTCAGGGGAAGTGGCAGCATAAAACTGCAGTTTGTGGTTGAATTATTTCTTTGTAATTTATCCAGGAGGTGCTTTCCTACACAATTAGTTGAACTTGGGGAGGGGGTGTTAAAATATTTTTGAATAACAGGGTGGCAACAGAGAACTTTAATGTTTTATATGCAGCATAGGTTAGATGGGAAAGTAATTACAGATAGAGGTCCATGTGTGTGTGTGTGTGTGTGTCTTTATTTTTGGAACCTCTACCTCCTCTCATAGTATTTATTGCTCTCAGGGAGAACTTGCAAAGGCTGCTGGAGGACAAGAGTTTTAAAGAAGAAATAGTCCACTTCAGTATTTCTGAGGAGACTGCAGTAGTAAAAATGGAGCATCGACCAGATCTCATCCCTGTGCTTATGAGGTGTGTGTGGGTTTGAAAGTCTCAAGTCAAAGTACCAGTGAGCAGAAATGTAATGTTGCTGCTTCTCAAAGAGTTGAGATAAACCAGTGGTTAAGTGCATAGTTTGATGGCTTTGATGTTCCCTATGGTTTCTTTATTAGCACATTTCTCTTGTGAACACATATCTTATGAAACATCCTTTTGGTAAACACTGTTTTGCCAAGACTTAAAGGGAACTGTGAGAACATTTCAGTTCGCTGAGTATTGCCACTTGGTAAGATACAGTGATGCAGATTACTGCACAGGTAAATTTTATACCTACAGCCACCAGCAAAGCTGATCTTTCACTGGATGTTTCTGGGCAATTCAGTGGAAGTTTCCCCCCAAGGGGGCTCCACTCGGCTTAATCTCACTAAAGAATATTTTTTAATGGAGTTTCTTCTGCAGAATAAGAAACAGATGATTTACTGAAAGATAACACAACCTCTTTTTGGCTCTTGAAGAATTCTCTATGGCAGAATGAGAAACAAAACAGGGAACAAAACCCAGGGCAAGTCTTCAGCGAGCACTCGCATGTCAATCGTTCTGCGGTTCCTGGCTGGCTCATTGCCAGAAGAGATAAGGATGTTCTTGGATCTGCTCTTTGAAGCTGTGAAGCAGTTCAGTAATGGTAGGTACAGGCAGTTGAATCTGGAGGTATGGTGATCCTGACCTGTGGAGATCATAAAATCACGTGGGAAGATGAGTAGGCTTAGTACTGTTACATGCTTCAGAGGTCTCTAGCAGTGCCTTGGAACAATGAAAGGATGAAAGTAAACTTTTGATAAGGACTGAGATTCCCTCAAGCTTTTTTCTTACAAAGCTCTGTTTTACAGGTCCAAGGTCAGCAAAACTGTGCAAGTGAGCAGGCCAGGAATAAGCAGTTACTGGCAGTGTAGGCTGGCCTGCCTATGATGGCAATAAACAGAGGCTGTAAAGTGTTCTCTGGTGCTGTAGCAGTGGGATATGGCTGAGAGTCACAGAGAGATGACCTCTCAGCAAATCTGTGACTTAGGGCCAGGTTACACCACTTATCACTGAAAATTCTTTCTGGTGCTGGATATCTTCATGATACTTCTCTAACCACTGTTCCTTTGGCTATTGCAGGACCTTGCCAGAGTGCAGTGCTTCAAAGTATGTCAGAGCTGGATTTAGCTAAAGTCCTGCCTCTTGGGCGTCAGCATAGCCTCTTTAATGGTCTTGAAGTTGTGTTGAAAAACATGGGACATTTGATCCATCAGTACCTGCCTGAAATTCTACAGATTCTGCTCTGCATGACAGCTGTGGTATCCTGCATCCTCCAGCAAAGAGAGAAGGTACAAACATGTAAACTAAATTCCTTTCCTTCCTCCCCTGCTTAGCTTGCACATGGGCACACTCCTTCACTGGTTCAGGTGAAGAGAAGTTTAGTGGCAGCATGGAGTAAAGGTTAACAATTAAATGTCAAAATGTTGTTTTAGGGGTCTGCAGTCATATGAGGAAAGGCTGAGAGAGGTGGAGGTGTTTAGCTTGGAGGAGAGCTGGCTGAAGGTAGATCTTATTAATGCTTACAAATAGCTAAGAGGTAGGTGTCAGGAAGATGAGGCCAGACACTTCTCAGTGGTCTCCAGTGACAGGACATGAAGGATATAAATTTGAACATAGGAAGTTCCATGAGAGGGAATTTCTTTACTGTGAGGGTGGCAGACTACTGAAACAGGCTGCTCAGAGAGGGTCTCTGGACCCTTTGAAGACCTTCCTGAATGTATTTCTATGTGATCTGCTTTAGGTGGTCCTGCTCTGGCAAGCAGGGGGTTGGAATTGATGGTCTGTGATTTTGTTTTCAGAGGTGCCTTCCAACGCCTACCATTCTGTGATTCCATTAAAATAGAGGCCAATGATATTTGTCTGAAAGTGCTACAGGCCTCAGGCAGTGCAGGCAGATTTTTTTGTCTGACTTACTGAAAAGAGAGTTGGAGGTGATCTCTGTGCATTGCTACCTGCCAGCACTGTGGAGAAATGGGCATGAAGGAGAGATAAATGTTTTTTTTTTCAGTAAGAATATAAAAAGATCATATGGCTGGAAGTTGAAATTGGCCCTAAAGATGCAGTTTCTTGGCTGCAAGAATAAAGCATTTGATAAAGGGAAGGAAGGGATTTAAATTTTCTTGCCTAGGGACTCTAGAGCAAACCTTCTCTTTAGGTTTTGTTGCAGTGCTAGACCCTGGAGGAGCTCAGCATTGTAGATCATCACAGTGATTATCTGCAGTGGTTGACTGCTGTCATGAGACAGAGTGTGGCTACCAGCCGTGCTTTAGCACGCTCGGCATGAAGCGTGTTCAGCTCAGTATCTGTAGTCATGCTAATCCAGTGTTACAATTTGGGTCTCAGCCAGGTATCTGCAGAGCACTGGAAGTGTTTTTTCCCTTGCTGTGCAGTGGCTGTATGTGTAGAAAGGGTCAAGTGAGGAAAACATTCTGTTAAAGATTGGCTGCACTTAAAGATGGGTTGTGTTGGCTAACTGCTGCCCTGTGCCCAGGAGCAGTGCAGAGCTTCCAGAGCTCAAACCCAGCTGGCTCAGGGGGGCTGTTGCCAGTTGTTTGGAAGCTATGACATTGAGCCAGGCTTTTTTGTCTTTCTGAAACCAGTGCCATTGCCAGGCTTCAATCCAAAGTGGAAAAGGAAAGCTTGTCAGTCCCAGTGCAGAGCCTGATCTTACATTTGGTGTGAAACAAGCAAACTGCACAGTCATCAGCAACACTGCAGTGCCTGCTTATGTGTTAGATGTGAAACAAGCAAACTGCACAATCATATCAGCACTGCAGTGCCTGCTTATGTGTTAGATGTGAAACAAGCAAACTGCACAATCATATCAGCACTGCAGTGCCTGCTTATGTGTTAGATGTGAAACAAGCAAACTGCACAATCATATCAGCACTGCAGTGCCTGTTCATGTGTTAGGTGTGAAACAAGCAAACTGCAGTCATCATCAGCACTGCAGTGCTGAAAGGAATTAGGAGATGACAGACTGGGCAAGTGGTATGTTGAAAGCAATTATGTGATGATAGACTGAGCAAGTGGTGTTAGGTAATGAAAGTTTAGTCACCCTGCATGTGTGCTTTGGCCAAGACCATCTGTGAGCATTTGAGGTTAGAAGTTGCCTTGAAAGTAACCCATCAAAGGAAGCAAGCCTTTGTAGTCAGGTGACATCCAAGGTTGCCTACCTGCCTGAAGGCTGCACAGAACCTTGCAACTTCATTTATGAAAGGTATGAGCAAATTGTAGGACAGCAGCATCCCATACTCAGGCACCTGCAATCCATTACTTCCACGTTTTAAACAGAAAAAGGGTTTTAAAAGCTGTTTCATTCATTCTTGGGCTGGGTTTACTAGGGTAATCCTGTCATGGTTGTGTTACATGGCAGCTGACAGTCTGTCATTTCTCTGAACTTAATTTAGCACTTCATTAGCCCAGGAAATGTTAAAAGTTCATGGAAGAGTGTGAGAAATGTATTTACCTTGGCTAATGGTTAGAAGACATTCTTGAAGTTTGAAAGTAATTTATTGCAGGTTGATACTGCCTGGAGAGTTAAACACCAACTTTGACCGTTTAAAGCCAAGTTATTAGTTTACCATTTCCTACTGGTTGTGTTCAGTATTGAGTTTCTTTATTCTCTTAGGGGACTTCTCATATGGTGGTTGAACAGTGGGAGACCCAAAATTATTTTTGTTGAGGGTCAACAGTAGCAGTAGCAGCCTGGTTTGTTGTTTCTTTGGCCCTTTGAGAAGCTCCTTGGCTGATTGGAAGCTGATTGCACACTGTTGGTTCACATTCAGCACAGCTTGGGAATCACGGAATGTTAGGGGTTGGAAGTGACCTCAAAAGGTCATCTAGTCCAACCCCTCTGACAGAGCAGGATTACCTAGAGTAGGTCACACAGAAATACTTTCAGGCACGTTTGTAATGTCTCCAGAGAAGGAGACTCCACAACTTCTCTTGGCAGCCTGTTCCACTGCTCTCTCACCCTCACTCCTGGGCAAGAACACACTTCGATCCTTTTCCATTATCTTCTCTTTGTCTTGGGTGCAAAGGGAGTGTAGGAAAGTGGTGCATGATAGAGAGTGGTGTCTTCAGAAGTCCACAGGTAGAAAGAACTTATATTTCAGTGAGGCTTTGACACCAAAGTTGCTTTGAAATAAGAGATACAAGTGTTTATTCTGTGTGGTAGATCATGGTTCATGATAAAGACTGAGGTACCCAAAACATAGCTGCAGTCTTGGACAGCAGCCTTTAATTGCTCTGACATGTCTCTGTTATTACTGAGACTGAAGTTCAGTACCTCTTTATTGTGAAGCTACCTCACCTTTTGGTGCTGGGAGCTGCATTGCACAATGTGGAAATAATTTAGGTTACTCAGGTCAAGACTCTTCTCAGGGAGAAGAGTCAGGAAGCAGCAGTGCATTAATAACTTTGTGATGAGTTGTGTGGCAGATTTCCTTACCTGTTTTCCCAAGAATGGCTGTGGAACAGAATAGCTAAATGAGTACAGACAGCATCTTCCTGTAACCACATGGAATATTTCACCCTGTGCTGTTGTAGGAGGTGATTCACATTCTCACCTCTCTATTCCTCCCCCTTCTCCATGTCTGTTGACTTCTTTTCATCCTAGTAGATCTCGGTGTGCAAAGTTACAAGTTAACTTCTTTATGGGTTTAAGCTGGCAGAGGGGAGATTTAGACTGGGTGTTAGGAGGAAGTTCTTTACAGTGAGGGTGGTAAGGCACTGGAACGGGTTGCCCAGGGAGGTTGTGGATGCTTCCTCCCTGGAGGTGTTTAAGGCCAGGCTGGATGAGGCCTTGAGCAAGCTGCTCTAGTGGGAGGTGTCCCTGCCTATGGCAGGGGGTTGGAGCTGGATGATCCTTGAGGTCCCTTCCAACCTAAACCATTCTATGATTCTATGATTCTAACTTTCAAGAGCTGATTTGATTCCTTTCCTGTGTAAGACAATTATTTAGGAGTCAGGAAATATAATTCTGCTGTAGCATTTTGTCCACAAAGGGCAGAAGCTACTTCAAACCTCACAGGGTGGATTTGCATGAGCCCTGGAGTTTTGGTCAACTGACTCAGTGTAGAAACAGGCACCTCTTAGAAAAATTGAGGTCAGCTGTGAGAGGTAGATTGTTCCTGTGATCAGGTTACAGGAGACAACAGAACAACGTTGTGATAGCTCCAGCAGAGATTGCACCTGTGGTCAGTGAACTGCTGTATTTAATTTCAGATCAAAGAGTTACTTGTTGTTCTGCAAAGTCTTAACCCTTGGAGTGGGGGGTCTTGGTCTTTGTTTGTTTTACAGGTCCAACCTAGGTTGATTAATCCACTGAAAAATTTGAGACGTCTTGGGCTCAAGCTTGTGGTGGAGTTTTTTACTGATTATGAGACCTACAGCTTTAGTGTGGAAGAGATTGATGCAGTTTTCCATGCAGTGGTATGGCCTCAGGTAAGGATTTCTTACTATTCCAAGCAGCTTTGCATGTACCACGCACAGAACTTCAGTTGCACTGGAGTCTGTCATGACAGCTACATCCATCGCAGGATTGGATGTGACCTCAGACAGATGTTGGCATCCTGTGTGTTTTTGCAAGGCCAGTTTCATCCTGGAATAATCAAGTCACAGGCTAAAGTACAAATTAAGTCATCTGAATAAAATGGATGCCATTTCTTTGTTCTTTAACCAGAGAGGTAGACTTGTTCCCTGAATGCTTCAGGGAAGGAAAATAACACTGGTCACTTCTAGGTGCACTTTGCTACTTTTTTGTGTGACTGTTACTGGGCCTGGGGTAGAGGATTGCAGAAACAGATGCTGCCACAGGAAAGGAAGGGCTCAGCAGGGTGTGTCAGTGGGCTTTTATGGTAGAGGCTTCATCAGAGGAATTCAGATCACCTGAGTTAGGAAAACGCACTGTTACAATCATAGAAGGGATTGGAAGGGACATTAAAGATCATGTAGTTCCAAGCCCCCACTATGGGCAGGGACACCTGCTAGCCCAGGCTGCTCAAGGCCTCAATCCAGGCTGGCCTTGAACACCTCCAGGGAGGGAACACCCACAGTCTTCCTGGGCATCTTGTTCCAGTGTCTCACCATACTCACTGTAAAGAATTTCTTCTTAACCTCCAATTTAAATCTGCCCTCCTCAAGCTTCGTTCTATTCCCTATCCTCCTTCAGCCTGGAGAAGAGAAGATTTGTAGTGGCCTTCCAGTATCTGAAAGGGCCCTACAGGAAGGCTGGGGAGGGACTATATACAAGGTCTGCCAATGACAGGACAAGGGGTAGTGGGTTTAAACTGGCAGAGGGGAGATTCAAACAAGATAGTAGGAAAGGGTTCTTTCCAGTGAGGGTGATGAGACACTGGCACAGGTTGCCCAGGGAGGTTGTGGCTGCCCCGTCCTGGAGCTGTTCAAGGCCAGGTTGGCTGAGGCCTTGAGCAGCCTTTTCTAGTGGAAGGTTTCCCTGCCTATGGTGGGGGTTGGAACTGGATGATCTTTGAGGTCCCTTCCGGCCTAAACCATTCTATGATTGTATTACTACAAACCCTAATAGAAAGTCCCTTCCCCCAAAGAGTAGACAAAGTAGTCCCAGGCACTATATGTACCTCTGTATTTCACTGGACTGTGCAAGGGAGAGTTGTATGCTGCAGGTTTGTCCATGGAGTCTTTCCAAGTCCAGGTTGCCACGTGGGCCAAGCAGTGAGCATTTATTGCGGTCCCAGAGAAGTTGAAGCATTTTGTTTCAGGCAGCAAAATAATAATCTTGGGAACTTTTGTGTTTGGAAACACTGAATAAATCTGAACAAGCTGTAAAATTGTTAGTAAATAGCATTCCTGTTGTCCTTCTGGATGTGGGGAGGACAGCTAGTTTGGGGTCTTGGATGGTAGATGATCCAGAAGCTCCCTCTAGAGGGAATTCTCTACCAGTGAGCTCCTGGAGATTTGGTTTTGGCAGAGAAAATCCTTGACTTCTGTGCTTTCTTTTGTTAAGGTAATGGAGCTGAGGTGTATAAAAACTCGTAGAGAGTGCAAATTATTTTAAGCCTGTTGCACTTGGAACTGGAGTTTGGTGCTCATCATACCTCAGAAGTTTGCTGCAGAGGCTCAGTATTGTTATTAACCTGCACAGCAGCATTCCTGCAGGATTGGATTAACACTTAACTCTTGATTGTGCATCATTCAGAAAAGCTGTTTTATGCAGAGCAGTAAGATTGCCAGCTTTCAGAGGAAAGAGAAGCTTTCTAAGACCTCAGCTGTGGCATTCAGATCTGCCTTCTCTTCTGTTACGCTCAGCACTTGAGCTCATACTGAGCTAGCTCAAACCCCACATGCGCCATCCTAGTCGTTGAACCCAAATTCACTGGAGCCTCCCCTGCTAATGGTGCCCTGCTGACAGTCCAGCTGTGGTCAGGGTGGAAATTCAGCTGTGTGACTGCCTTGCAGCCTGGCAGAGGAAGCCAGACCTGTGCAGTGGGGCTCTTTTGCTTCTGTCCAGTCATGCAGCTGCTGTGTGGGGCTACGCCTGAGCAGCTCTTAGGTAGCATCGTTCTGGATGCAGAACCCTGTTGGAAGATCCCATTCCTGGGATGTGGTGCATTGCTCAAGCCTCTCCCTGAGAAGAGAGGGTGTTTTTGTAGCAGTGAGAGCATGGAGACCTAAAGCAGATGTTAGAATGGAAGGCTCTGTGGCCAGGCCATAGAAAGTGTGGGAGGAGCGAGTCCTGGGTGTTCTGCTGCAGATCTCATAGGTATGCCCAGGAGAGGTTGCTAGGTCTTTGCAGCAAATGTGAGGCTGCATAGAGAGCCACTTCGAAGAGGAGGACAAAACTGATAGCTGGGTAGTGTATAAATAGGAGTAAGAGCTAAGGGTGATTTGGCAGATAATGAGGAAGCAGGAAAAAATGATTACAAGGTTACTAAAAAAGGTAAACTATGGACTGTAGTGAAGTCTTTATTCGAGGTGAGATTTCTAAGTGGCTTTACCTGCTTGTGTTGCATTGGTATTTGGTTTTTGTATTTCCTTTAGGTCTGCAGATTGGCTTCAGAGAGTCAATATTCTCCAACATTTCTGCTCAAACTCATTCACACCTGGAGTAAAAATCCCAGGTAAGTGTTCTCCTCAGAGTAAAAAGAGGATGCTAGCAGGTTATGAATGATTATGTCAAACCCCCTATTTTCTTTTTGCAGTCCAGTTGCAATTGGGAAGCTTTCCAATTCATGCACTTACTCTAGTGGGCTGCTTTTTCCATGTATTAACAACTAAGCAGATATGGAGCCCCCAATACAAGAAGGACATGGAACTGCTGGAGCGGGTCCAAAGGAGAGCCACGAAGATGCTCAGAGGGCTGCAGCAGCTCTGCTATGAGGACAGGCTGAGAGAGTTGGGGCTCTTCAGCCTGGAGAGGAGAAGGCTTTGAGGAGACCTTAGAGTGGCTTTCCAGTATCTGAAGGGAGCCTACAGGAAGGCTGGGGAGGGACTATTTACACGGTCTAGTAATGTTAGGACGAGGGGGAATGGGTTTAAGCTGGAAGAGGGA
The DNA here is from genome assembly GCA_013400475.1 of Tricholaema leucomelas. Lineage (NCBI taxonomy): Eukaryota > Metazoa > Chordata > Aves > Piciformes > Lybiidae > Tricholaema lacrymosa > Tricholaema leucomelas. Next base: position 170,335 of record WAAF01006422.1, on the reverse strand, counting down.
AGATTTAGACTGGATGTTAGGAGGAAGTTCTTTACAGTGAGGGTGGTAAGGCACTGGAACGGGTTGCCCAGGGGGGTTATGGATGCTTCCTCCCTGGAGGTGCTTAAGGCCAGGCTGGATGAGGCCTTGAGCAAGCTGCTCTAGTGGGAGGTGTCCCTGCCTATGGCAGGGGGTTGGAGCTGGATGATCCTTGAGGTCCCTTCCAACCTAAACCATTCTATGATTCTGTGTAGCCAAAACCCAGATGATGGGAGAGTAGGAGAGCTGATTTCTTAGAATACATCTTGACCAATGACTTCTTAGTCTTGGGAAGTCAGTTTTACATTATATCATTTTCACTCCTGCTTTTTGATTCCCTGTTTCTTTCTGTTTTATGAAATTATGTGGGCAAATTCAGCACAGAATCAGTGACTGAGATTCTGATATTGTTCATGTTTGTAGAATGATTTGGGTTAGAAGGGGCAATAAAGATCATCTAGTTCCAACCCCCTGCCATGGTCAGGAACACCTTCCACAAGACCAGATTGCTCAAGGCCTCATCTAGCCTGGCCTTGAGCACCTCCAGAGAGAGAGCATCCATGACGTCCTGGACAACCTGTTCCAGTGTCTCACCACCCTCACTGCAAAGAATTTCTTTCCAACATAGAATCATAGAATGGTTTAGGTTGGAAGGGACCTCAAGGATCATCCAGCTCCAACCCCCTGCCATAGGCAGGGACACCTCCCACTAGAGCAGCTTGCTCAAGGCCTCATCCAGCCTGGCCTTAAACGCCTCCAGGGAGGAAGCATCCACAACCTCCCTGGGCAACCTGTTCCAGTGTCTTACCACCCTCACTGTAAAGAACTTCCTCCTAACATCCAGTCTAAATCTCCCCTCTGCCAGTTTAACATCCAGTGTAAAAGAGGGTTTTTTGATGCAAACGACTCAGCTGTCTCTCAGCTGTCTTTTGAGTGGTCTTTGCCTCTTTCCTTTGCTGGAATATCCAGTATCTGATTTCACACCTCATTTGTAGCCATGGATAGAGCTTGGAAACAAACTTCTGTGAAAAATGGAATTGGATCATTAGGTTAGGAGCAGACTAACAGAAGACTTAGACAAAGATATGTGGAGAACTGGATTTAAATGATGCTGTCTCAAAGCAGGAAAAGGGTCTTGATGACCTCACAACCTCCATTCACTCTATTTGTCATGACACTGCCATTCTGTGGGTTTTGTGGGAGTTTTTTTATGCTGTTCCTTGTTTGAAATACAAGACAGTCCTCATCTTTTTGTGTAAAAGGAATTCTACACTTCTAACGTTCTGAACTTTAGTTTTCAACCAACCTTTTTTTGTTTTTTATAATCCTCCTCTCAGGTATTTTCCCTTGCTGGCCAAGCAGAAGCCAGATCACCCCGAGTATGATATACTGAGAAATGTGTTTGCTGTGCTGTCAGCCAAGAATCTGTCTGAAGCTACATCCAGCCTTGTGATGGACATAGCTGATAGCCTTCTCAACAGCCCAGATTTTGAACCCACGGAGCAGGTTTGCAGCCTGAGCGTGACTGGCTGTGTTGTCCCTGGAGACACGACAGAAGGTATGCTTGTGTCAAACTCTTGAGCAATCTGGTGGATGCTTTGGATAGAGATGATAGGTTATGATGAGATTGCCTCTGCGCTGGCTAACTGCACCAGAAAAGGAAACCTCCCCATGGAGATGGAAGCCTCAGTGTACAGATTCCTCTTGGCATGCTCAAGAGCTGCCAAGTCCTGCGTGTCTAATGACTGATGAGATTCACATTTGAGTGTCAGAGTCCTCAGCATAGAGAAATTCCTTATGAAGAAGAAAAATGTTTGTGTTGTTGACCTGTTTTCTTTTTCTGTGAGGCTTTGACCAATGTGACAACTTCTAGAACCGCATTGCTGACTTGGCTCTGAGCACAACATCAAGTTTTACAGAGAGGTCTACTCCCCATATGCATGTGGTCATGTATTATGTGATGTTTAGTCTCTGCTCCCTGACAAGAAAGAGTAACCACTGATTCATGTGGTCTTTGAGTAGCAGTAGATGGGAAGAGTGGTGTGATGTGTTTGATGCTGTGGAACCATCCTTCACCTCTAACGTTCAAAGGTAGTGGAAAGGAGACCGCCTCTCACTGTGCCTTTGTTTGGGCACCTCTGAGATTTACACAAGAGATCAGTGGTAGAATAAAGAAAGCTATGTCCATAAATAGATGCTCCAGCCATTTTAGGTGACAGCTGCTACCTTTGAGGAACATCCTTGGTACCTTTTTGATAAGCCCACACTTAGGTGGGGCTGTTACCAAAATCTGAGGAGAGCATTCACTGGTGTGTGTGCTTTCACTGGTCCTAGCTCAGACATGTTAGTCTCAGCAAGTAGTGCGTGTGTGTTCCCAGCATCCAGCTGCTCTGCACATTCATAACTCCCATTTGATTATTTTTGTCTTCCTTCCACTGATGAAACCTCCTCTATCTGTGTTTCCCATTTTGTGTGAGGTTGGATCTCCCTCCTGTGGCTTGCAGCACAAAGCTGGCTGTTCCTAACTGTTGTGTCCCTTACAGAGACCCTCACCCTAGGTTGCCGCTTGGTTCTGCCTCATGTTCCTGCCATACTTCAGTACTTCAGCAAAACAATGTTAAATGTGGAGAAGGTGAAAAAGAAGAAGTACAGAGCTCAAGTCAGCAAAGAGCTGAGTATACTTTCCAAGTAAGTATTTCTATAGAGCTTAAAACTTGGAAGGAGAGAGGAAGAAAGAGGCTTTGTCCCTGGGGGTGTTCAGGAAAAGCCTGGATGAGGCACTAAGTGCCATGGTCTAGGTGACTGGATAGGGCTGGGTGTTGGGTTGGACTGGATGATCTTGGAGGTCTCTTCCCACCTGGTTGATTCTATTCTGTTCTATTCTATTCTGTTCTATTCTATTCTATTTTTTTGTAATAGGTTCCAATTGAAAACCTTTTATGTCTCCAACTAAATTCAGAACAGCTGAAAATACCTGCACCTGTCATTGACTTTGCAAGTTGCTGGGGACTGAAGTGAAAAGTTTTCAGAAATTGATTCTAGCTCTTTCTGTTGCTGGTGCTCAAAAGCAGTGCCTCTTGGAGTTAGGAAAAAACACAGAAATGCCTGCAGTCTGTGATGGTTTGGGAGTTACCTGCCCCTACCCCGTCTTAGGAAATCACCCAGACAAGACTTAGTCGGCTGGAAGTTAAGGAATGAAGCTTTCTATTTACAGCTTAGCACAATAGACAAGGAGGTATTTACAATATTTACAGCTGTAGACAGAAATAGACAAGTCAAAGGTAATACAGAAACACAACAGCCCTCTCAGACATCAGAGTCCCCAAGAGGAGCTCCCAACCACCCGTCCACCTTCTTTCTACACCTCTACCTTATCCTAGAGTATACCTTATGGTCAGGGTGAGCTGCGAGGATCAGCAAGGTGAGTTAGAAGCAGAATTATTTAGGTTACACAGCAAAAGCCCAGGGAGAAAAGCACAGACACTGACTCCAACAGATAGAGACTCTCACACTGTCTTATCTATGTTTGTGTCTTTGTTTTTATACATCTCATCAAGCCTATGAGTGAAGTAGACATCACCGTTGTTTCCTTTTCACAGCCTATCATCTAATTTTTCTCACTAAAATATTCCAATTAGCCTCCAACTAGCACAAGTCACATGGAACTGAATACTTGGACTGATAGTATGACTTTGATGGGTATGCTCTGTTAGCCTGGGTGAACTGACAAAGCCCTGTGATGTGGTGCTACTGAGTTCTGTCTCTGTACTGTTGATTGAATTGCTAGAAAGCAGTAAACTCCCTTGTCTTGTTGTGCAGGATCAGCAAATTTATACAAGAAAAGAGTCAGAACTCAGTGCTCGTGACCCTTCTCCTGCCTTTCCTTTATCAGAGTAACATGGAGCAGGTAAGTAGAAGTTTCTTTCCCACCCTCTTAAACATATGTTTTTCTTTCAATAACATGTACTTGTTCAAGATGCAAATTGCATTGGTTATATGTCAGTTCTCAACACCAGCCTGAAGCCAAATCTTGCTGTGTTTGTAGCATGGAACACTGTGCCATCATGTCTTGATGTGTGCAAGGCACTGGGTGCTTTGCGAGGATGCCAGTGCTCAGGCTGACTCTCTTCTCATGGGGAAGGTCTGCAGACATGCAATCTTTTCCTCCACATTCCATGCAATGTTTGAAATAAATGCTCTGTAGATGTTATGCTCCCTAAATGTAAATCCACAGCACCTGGAAAGCAATATGCATATGTGTAGTTGAGTAACCTGTGTGATGGGCAGTGCTGTGTTAGTCTGCTGCAGGATGAAAGACAAACATACAGTACCATTAGCATGCTCCCATATCTCCTACTTCCATTCTGTTCTCCCTCCCCTCTTAAGGAATCCATTTGTGGCTACAGAGGCATTTCTGAGACCTGAAGCTTCCCCTAAAATCCAAAAGCCCTCAGGCATACAAAGCTTATGGGCTGCAGTTGAAGGAAGCAGAGCTCTCCATGGCTTAAGCTTCTGTTAACTGTTAAATAAAGCTGGTGAGAGGCCTGGAACACAGCCCTGTGAGGAGAGGCTGGGGGAGCTGGGCTTGTTTAGCCTGGAGAAGAGGAAGCTCAAGGGTGATCTCATTGCTGTCTACAATTACCTGAAGGGAGGCTGTAGCCAGGTGGGGTTGGTGTCTTCTCTCAGGGAACCAGCAACAGAACAAGGGGACACAGTCTCAAGTTGTGCTGGGAGAAGTCTAGGCTGGATGTTAGCAGGAAGTTCTTCACAGAAGAGTGATTGGAGTGGACTGCCCAGAGAGGTGGTGGAGTCACTGTCCCTGGAGGTGTTCAAGAAAAGCCTGGATGAGGCACTTAGTGCCGTGGTCTGGTTGACTGGATAGGGCTGGGTGCTAGGTTGGACTGGATGACCTTGGAGGTCTCTTCCAACCTGGTTGATTCTATGATATTGGTGAGCTGCTGTGTCTGGGTTTCCCTTGCTGCCAAATCTTGCTTTCAGAAGTATAGTCCCACCTAGACATGGGACTCAGTGAGAGTTTTTAGGTTTCTGTAAAGAACTGTTTGGCAGTGACCTGTAGCTTCTGATTTGCGAGAGGTCATTTAATTGTTCGCAGAGGATTCTTGGGGTTTAAGACTGAACTACCAGGGGCCCACATATGATTTCCTTTCATGAGGACAGGGTGCTGGATCAAAGATAGACTACTTTTTAAAGCTCCATTAGTTTTCCTGACCTTTGAGTCATTTGAGGAAAGACTCCAAAAGGAAGTGGTGCTCTTCTCCAGCACTCTGCTTGTGTCTCACTGTCAGGACTGCAAGTATTTCTGAGGGATTTGCTGGTTGCATTGAGTGTGCCCTCCTCATTCTTTGTTTTCATTCAGTGTCTGAGCTGTATAAAATACAACAAAGTGATTGAGTTCACTCTGTTTCTGGAAAGAATTCCCAAGGTAGTGAAATGATCTCCTGAAGTTCCAGTATTTGCTGTCTGCAACTACCTGAAGGGAGGCTGTAGCCAGGTGGAGGTTGGGCTCTTCTGCCAGGCAACCAGCAACAGAGCAAGGGGACACAGTCTCAAGTTGTGCTGGGGAAGCTCTAGGCTGGATGTTAGGAGAAAGTTCTTGCAGAGAGAGTGATTGACATTGGAATGGGCTGCCCAGAGAGGTGGTGGAGTTGCTGTCCCTGGAGGTGTTTCAGAAAAGACTGAATGAGGCATGGTCTGGTTGACTGGCTAGGGCTGGGTGCTAGGTTGGTCTGGATGATCTTGGAGGTCTCTTCCAATCTGGTTGATTCTATGATTCTATTTCAAATAATTCCAAAGGAAATCAAATGATTTTGTGAAGTTTCAGTATTTATTGACAGTTCTCTATCTCTTCCAGGGTACAGAGATTGACATTCTGGAGACAGTGCAGAACTTGCTGAGGCATTGCTCAAATCCTTCAAGCTTTCTCAAACCCCTGGCAAAGCTTTTTTCTGTCATCCAGAACAAACTGTCTCGGCACAAATTGTGCTTGGTGTTTCAGGTATTGCATTTTTATCTCTCTTTCTTTTAAGAGATCAAGAACAACATCCAGCAGTGTTTATCTTTTATGTACATGAGCTTAAAAACCTATTTAGTGTATATCATCTGTTAAATGAAAGTAGCAGAAATTAAGGAGCTGCAGAAAGATGAGTAAAAGCTTTGGCTTACAGCCTGGTTGATGTGAGCGTCTCCAGGGTTCTTTTGTGTAAGAGAAGCCAAATAAATCACACACTTCTCATCCACAGAGAGAGTATCTTTATGAAACAAAAATGAATTTCAGTGTCCTGAGGATGGTTTTTATTTGTGTTCTTCTGTCACATTTATAGCAGTCAGAACGTTTTGTACTTCTTCGAAGCGACTTCCACAACTTTTTCAGCAGGAAAGCCAAGGAAACACTCTGTAGATGCTTAGAAACTTAAATCACAGCTTCCATCTTTATGGAAGAAAGGCTTTTATTAGACTTCCAACAGGAGAAGGATTGATGATGTTGCTTTCTTTTTTGTCTTAAGTCTTGAGCTCTCCAAATTTTTAACAGCTGCAACAGTTGAACTGTTTTATGTTTCTTTGTAGACTTTATCCGAATTGGACAGTGCATTGACATACATTACTGATGTTGTTAAGGTATGCACAGCTTCTTTGCTCATTGTTTGTCCCTCCCAAGGTATGTTGTCACATTCCTGGTCTTTCTCATGAACAGTGTGTTGCTCTCTCTTAGCTGAATGCCTTTGATAAACGACATCTCGACGATATCGACTTCGACGTGCGTCTATCAGCTTTTCAGTCAATCACAGCCCACATCAAGGAAATGCAGGCAGTGGACAGTGACTTCCTCATCCCTGTTATGCACAACTGCTTCTACACCATCCAGGTTGGCTGACTCTTCCTTCTCTTGCTTTGTGCACCACACCCCCATGAACAGTCTCACTGCCCAGTTATTTTGCTTGGTTGCATTTTGACGCTGTGAAACGCTCAGCAAGAGTATTTCACAGAATCACAGCATTGCCGAGGCTGGAGAAGACCTCTGAGATCATCGAGTCCAGCCTGTGACCTAACACCACATCCGCTAAGCCATGCCACCAAGTGCTACATCAGATCTTTTCTTAAAGACCTCCAGAGATGGTGACTCTGCCACCTCCCTAGGCAGTCCATTCCAGTGCCTAATCAGCCCTCTGTGAGGAAGTGCTTCCTAATGTCCAACCTAAACCTTCCCCTGGCTCAGCTTCAGGCCATGCCCTCTTGTCCTGTCACTAGTTGCCAGGGAGAAAAGCCTGACACCCACCTGACTACAACTTTAGGCAGTTGTAGAGAATGATAAGGTCCCCTCTATGTCTCTTCCAAGCTGAAGGATTTGAGTCTTCTTACAAACACCTGCTTTTAAGTGTTGTTCACTCACCTTTTCATCTGTGTGTCCAGAATCCAGTGCAGCAGGGTGGCTCACCCAAGAGTAGTGCACCTGTCTGTCAGGGAGCCCTGAAACTGTTTGGTCAATTTCTACCAGATCAAAGGCATATCACAGTCTTGGAAGGCTGCTTTTCTTTTTGTTGCAGCATGTTCTGGCTGTGTGGGCCTGCTAGTCAATCTAAAATGTCTTTTCCTGTTGGGAAGAGCAGACAGTAGTTCCATAGAAGTTCTAGTCCTGTAGTTCTAGTCTAGTCTAGTTGGTGAAAGGCCTTCAACACAAGTCTTATGAGAAAGAGCTGAAGAAACTGGGGTTGTTTAGTCTTCAGAAGAGGAGGCTGAAGGGAAACTTCAGCACAGTCTACAGATACCTCAAAGAAGGTTGGAATGAAGTGAGGGTTGGTCTGTTCTCACATGCAACAAGTCATAGGGCAAGAGGAAACAGGATCAAATTGTGCCAGTGGAGGTTCTGGTTGGATATTAGGAAACATTTCTTCACAGAGAGGGAACAGGCTGCCCAGGGAGGTAGTGGAGTCACCATCCCTGGAGGTATTTAAAAGATGTGTGGGTGTGGTGCTAAGGGATGTGGTTTAGCTTAGCAGCAGTGGTGAGATTGTGAGCTCTAGGCAAGCAGTTGGATTTGATCTCTAAAGTCTCTTCCAACCTCAGCAGTTCTATGATTCTGAGTTACTGAACATCCAGTAAGATAGGCCTTGCAATGTTGTCTTTAATGGTGCTGTTCAGTCCAGTCTTCTGAAAAGAACAAGATAGATCCATACTCATGTGGTACAATTTCTTCATCCACTCAGCTCGGGGACATGGCTCTCAGTGACAACGCAAACCTTTGCTTAACCGCTTTGATTCGCCGCCTGGCAGAAATCCACCACACGGAAGAGGACTACAAGGAGCTAATCCAGCACACTCTCCTGGAGTCTGTGAGAAGAGGGCTGAAGAGTAAGACTGAGGTAAGGCAGTGCTATCTGATTACATATCTCCAGCTGCCTCCAGGACACCAGACCATATGAAACAATTTGTGGATGAGTTCCCTGAATCCCTTGCCGCAATAAAGCATGTAACTTAAACTTAGCCTTCTGTGTCCCAAACTCATCCACTCTAAACTGCCCTTGAAATCTTACAAAAGTTGAAAAAGCTACAGAGCTCAAGTGTCCTGTATTTATTTCCCAATTTCCAGCTTTTCTTAGTTGCAGCTCATTCTTTGGAGAAGAGACTTTCCTTTGTGTAGTCCAATACACAGAGGTACTTGCTGGCACCCAACATGGGACTTGATGGCCTGAAACACTTAAATGACAGTGCTGGTGTTCTGAGGAGTGTGTAGCAACCTGTCTGAGAGGAACTTCACATTCATTGCTTGCTGTTTGCAGAGCATCCAGCAGGACTACACATCATTGCTTTCCTGCCTCATCCAAACATTCCCAGCAAATCCAGAATTCCGGGATCTGGTTCAGTTGACCAACCGCACCGATCCCGACATGGACTTCTTTGAGAACATGAAACACATGCAGGTAAAAGGCAGCAGCCATTCCCTAGTTTGTCATCTGTCTCCCTGCCAAAGCAAGAGCATTTTACTGTGGGCTGATGTTTTCCAAAGCACCTCTGTGCTGCCTTTACAGGGAAATGGAACCTGTGTCATTAGATACTGTTAAAAAAGAAGGGCTGTGGGCCTCACATGTGGGTGGTTGTGAATCAGAGTCACATTTCTGCCTAGACATTTCTTGGGTTTATGATTTAGCAGCAGTGGTTTTTACCTTGTCCTAGTTCATCTGAAAGAATTGCTTTCACTTTAAATGAGTGGTCGTGACCCTGAGCAGGCAAATCCATGTTATGACCCGTGCAATCCTGCCCACAGCTAGCAACAGTGTTCTGAGGTGATGGTTTGAGTGTTATCCACCCCCCCACACTTAAGAAAATCGCCCAGACTAGACTCAGGAGCTGGAAATTGAAGAATGAAGCTATATTCACAGATAAGCACAAGATACAAGCAGATATTTACAGTATATACAGCTATATAGAGAAATAGACAAGTTAAAAAGGTAATACAGAAACACAACAGCCTTCCCAGAAACCAGAGTCCCCAGGAGGGGCTCTCAGCCACCCTTTCACCTTCTTTCCACTCCTTTACCTTACCCCAGACTTTGCCTTACATTCAAGGTGAGTTTGGAGGGTCAGCCAGGGGAGTTAGGAAGCAGGAGAATTGGTTACACAGATGGCAGGTTAGGGAGAGAGAAAAGTGCAGCCCAAAAGCCAGAGAGAAACTCTGTTATCTATGTTTATGTTCTTGTTTTTATACAGCTCAGCAAGCCTATGAGTGAAATAGACATCCCCATTGTTTCCTTTTCACAGCCTATAATCTAATTCTTCTCACCAAAATATCCCAGCTAGGCTCAAACTAGCACACCCGAGGATCCCTCTGACACAGACAAAGAACAGATAGATCTTCATGGGTTTTTCTAGCCTATTCCCTGCTACTGTCTTGTTGGGAGGCTATGAAGCCCCTTTTGCTTAAAACAAGTGACAGAATGAGAGGAAATGGATTTAAGTTGCACCAGGGGAGGTTTAGATTGGGTATTAGGAAAAATTTCTTCACTAAAAAAGCCATCAGGCATTGGAACAGGCTGCCCAGGTTGGTGCTGAAGCCATCATCCCTGAAGGTGTTTAAAAGACCTTTTGGTGAGGTGCTCAGGGACATGGTCTAGCAGTTGTGTACAGGGAAATAGTAGGTTATGGTTGGAGTCAATCACCTTAAGGTTTTTTCCAACAAGGCCATTCTATGATTTTTATTCACAGATCTTTGTAATACAAAGATTGCACAAAACCTGATCTCTTGGTTTCTCTTGCAGTATGGAAATGGAATGTTTCTCCTGCTGACAGAGATGCAGTCAGAATCTTTCTGTATCTGCAGTTATTTAAACATGTCGAGTCTACATTTTCACCCTGTACTTTAATCAGACCTTCTCATGTTGTGTGTGTTGCCTCCCTTGTCTGATGCCTGAAGATGACACAGTCTTAGGATTGTGTATTCCCAGTGGAGTATTCCACTGAGCTGGGATGTTTGTTGAGGCAAAAGGCTATTGAAAGCCCAGAGACTGAAGGAAAAGAGCATGGCCAGTCCTTGGAAATGACCCTAATATGTTCATATGGTTTATGTCCTTACTTACAACCAGGATATTTTCAGAGCTGCTGCATATATGTGTTTGAGCCACAGCATGCCTTGAGGGAATTGAGCATCTCCCTTATGGAGAGAGATTGAGAGCCCTGGAGCTGTTTAGTCTGGAGAAGAGAAGACTGAGAAGGGATCTGATCAATCTCTGAGGGCTGGGTGTCAGGTGGATGGTGCCAATCTCTTTTTGCTGGTTGCAGCAATAGGACAAGGCACAACAGCTGCAAACTGGAACAGAGAAGGTTTCACCTCAGCATGAGGAGAAACTTCTTTACAGTGAGGGTGACAGGGAACAGGCTGCCCAGAGAGGATGTGGAGTCTCCTTCTCTGGAGACTCTTAAAGAAAACCAACCTGAATGCAAGGCTGTGCAGACTACCCTGGAGGATCCTGCTTTAGCAGGGGACAGAGTTGATGATCTCTGGAGGTCCCTTCCATCCTCTGATGTTCTGTGATTCTGCGTTGCCTCAAGCAGCACCTGCTTCACTCTCTCGTGTTTGGTTCAGATCCACAGGAGGGCACGAGCTCTGAGGAAACTGGCTAAGCAGCTCACTGAGAAAAAGCTTGTGCTGTCTTCCAAATCCCTGCAGAACTACATCATGCCTTATGCTACTACTGCAATTTTTGATGAAAAAATGCTTAAGGTAGGCTTGTAAACTGAATGCATCCACTTGCATCTCTTCACCTGTCTTGTCTACCGTTCTCCTTGAAGGACTAACCATTGTAAAGGGCTGACAGGTTTGTGGAGTGAGCGTTCCCCTTTCAGGCATGACTGCTGTGCTTCCTTTGGTGTCTGAAAAGGAAAGGTGCAGATACAGTCTGGGCCAAATCCTGGATTGTCTGAACTTGTCCTTTTCCTCAGAAATGGATCTGTCTAGGCTGGATGTTAGGAGGAAGTTCTTCACAGAGAGTGATTGGCATTGGAATGGGCTGCCCAGGGAGGTGGTGGAGTCACTGGCCCTGGAGGTGTTCAAGAAAAGCCTGGATGAGGCACTTAGTGCCATGGTCTGGTTGGTTGGCTAAGGCTGAGTGCTAGGTTGGCCTGGATGATCTTGGAGGTCTCTTCCAACCTGGTTGATTCTGTGATATTTTAACTATTTGGGGTTTGGAGGTTGGTCTTGGTTTGTTTTTTTTTCACTTGGAGTTGTGCAGATACAGTCTGGGTCCTTTCCTAAATCTGCTAAACCTGTCCTGTTTCTCAGAGGTGGATCTCATAACTGTGTGGAGCTTGGATGTTGGTTTGTTTTTGTTTTTTTTTTCACTTGGGGTTATATTAGTTTGTATTTTTTGTAATCAGAATTGTCTTTTCTAGTGTTTGGGCTTGTGTTGTGGTTTGGTTTTTTCCTCTCTACCTCCAGACCATTCTCTTCCTGTTCACTTGTGAGATTAGTTACTGTTTAGCACCAGAATGTGTGGTGGGGAACCTAGTAAAATGGAGGTGGGAATAAAGGCTGTTTTCCCTGGAGTTCTGGGGGAGCTGCAGGTTGCTCTGAAGTCATTAGCAGCTTTGTAATTAAAGTTTGAAGGCTGACACTCTGTTAGGCACCTACCATACTCGTTATTGAAAGCCCCTGCAGTGAAATTACTTGTAGTGGCAATGTGGATAGACTTCCTACTTGTGACTTGGAAAAGCAGGCTTCACACTCCTGCAGCTCCCTGCACGTTGCCAGGAGAACAGCAGAGCTGCTTCCATCAGACCAAGCAAATGTCTAATTCACTTCCTGTCACAAATATTCTTCTGCAGCTGAAACTATCAGAGCTTAGGCACAGGACACAGCATCAGCAGCTGCAGATTGCTTGTCAGTAGAGTGACTGCAATCCTGATAGGAGGCAAACTGCATTGAGTGAAACCTTGGGGAAGAAACAAGTACTTCCTATTTCATCTCAGAAATGGGTTAATAATGTGTTCTCTAGGTGTTTTCTCTGACCAGGGAGGTGGTGGAGTCACCATCCCTGGAGGTGTTCAAGAAAAGACTGGATGAGGCATTTAGTGCCATGGTCTAGATGACTGGCTAGGGCTGAGTGCTAGGTTGGACTGGATGATGTTGGAGGTCTCTTCCAACCTGGTTGATTCTATGATTCTGTGATGACCAGCATAGCCCAGCAATCTGCCATCTGGCTGTGCTTAGATACCTTGCCTGGATTTAGTTCTTCTCAGCATCCCTGAAGGTGTCCAAGACACGTGTGGATGTGGCACTTCAGGAGATGGTTTAATGGCCGTGGTGGTCTTAGGTTGAAGGTTGGACTCAATGCTCTTAGAGGTCTTCTCCAGTTGAAACAATTCTCTGACTCTAAGTGAGCCCATGGATTTAGTTACATGAGGAAAGTTAAATGTTTATGTGCAGAAGTATTTGGAAGAAGTAGGTCAGGAGATGTGCTGTGATTTTTTAAATGTAATTTTTGTTCACTTGGTGATCAGGAGAAGATCTAAAAGGATTGCATGTCAAGCATCCCCACTAGACAGGCATTACTTCTGGCTCTTGTTGCTTTGAGTAAAGTAAGCTTTAGACACATGTTCATTGTGAATGCTAACAGCAGCTGAATTTCTGTCTTTTGGGCAGCATGAAAATATGGTAACAGCCTCAGTTGAAGTTGTTGGAGCTGTCTGCCAACATCTCTCGTGGTCAGCATACTTGTACCATTTGAAGCATTTCATCCATGTCCTGCAAACAGGACAGATCAGCCCAAAGCTGGGAGTCAGGTGAGTACTGTGAGCAGTGCTGCTCAAGCCTTCTCCAAAGACTGCTAAGGCAAAATTCAGTGTCTTAAGGAGCGTCCCATGGGTTTTAGCCTCTTCAGTGCAATGCAGCATTGCTGATAAGAGGTGGGCTTAGGCAGGTGAAAGTTGGTATGGCCTTGCAGCCTGCAATTATGAAGAAGTAAGCTCATTTGCCTTCTCACACTATGCTTCCCTGAGTGAATCCCAGCATTAGCAGCTTCTGCTTCTGTCCCTCCTGGGACAGCTCCATCACACCAGTACTGTCGCCTGTGAAGGTGCACAGTGAGTGAGGTCAGAGAATGCAGCTAGCTGAAAAGCAACCAGTTTTTGTTTCCTGGGTTGTTATTTCAGGATGGGGCTCTTTGTGCTGCAGTACCATTGAGTCTGGAGTTTCCTAAAAAGTGCTTCTAAGATTTTTTGAGGTGCTGGTCTATCCAGCCTTTTTGCACAGAGGCCTGATCTCTCTTCATGTTTTCCTCCTGCAGCTTGTTAGAGACAGTGCTGGAAGCCTTTCACTTTGACCATGAAACACTTGAGAAGCAGCTTGTGACCATTGACAACCAAGGTGAGCTTTCTGTTCCTCTTAACTGCTCAAAGTGCAACTCATTTTTGTCTGCTACTCTTGAGGTCAGCTACTCCCAGCTCTTTGAAATGTGCATGTTGGAAGCTGGTTTGACTTACCTCCTCAGGAGCAATGAAGACTATCCTTTGTGTTGCCAAATTGAGAAGAGATGGAACTGCCTCCACACTACTTCTCCACCCAAGGCCTCCATAAGTCAAAACAGCTTGGGCTGGGTTTATGCAAATCTAGGAAGTTCTCCAGGGTCTGCATCCACTTATATGGCACATCTGAAATGTTTGGTCTTTGATGTTTGTTGGTTATCTACAGCCTGAGAAGGAAGGATGCTGTATGTCTTTGCTTTGCATCCCCTGCCATTTCATTGGAAGAAGTGACATGTTTTGACTCCTTCACCATTGGGGCTTTTGGGATGTTCTGAGGAAGGAGGAGGATATCTCACAACTGCTTGTCAGTACCTTTTACCTTGTGTTTTAAGTGAATGGCAGCTCTCTAAGGTTCACTGACCTTAGCTAAGCCAAAAAGTAGAATCATGGAATCATAGAATGGTTTAGGTTGGAAGGGACCTCAAAGATTATCCAATTCCAACCCCCCCAGCCATAGGCAGGGACACCTCCCCCTGGAACAGGTTGCTCAAGGCCTCATCCAGTCTGGCCTTGAACACCTCCAGGGAGGGAGCTTCCTCAGCTTCCCTGGGCAACCTGTGCCAGTGTTTCACCACCCTCACTGTAAAGAACTTCTTCCTAACATCTGGTTTAAATCTCCCCTCTGCCAGTTTAAAACCCATTACTGCTCGTCCTGTCATTACAAAACCCTGTCAATAGTCCCTCCCCAGCCCTTCTGTAGCCCACTTCAGATACTGAAGGCCACTCCAGGGTCTCCTTGAAGCCTTCTCTTCTCCAGGCTGCAGAGCCCCAACTCTCATAGTCTGTCCTCATAGGAGAGGTGCTGCAGCCCTCTGATCATCTTCCTGGCCCTCCCTTGGACTCGCTCCAACAGTTCAGTGTGATTCTTGTGTTGGGAGCTGCGGAACTGTACACAGTAACTTGAGCTTTGCTGTAAGCCTAGCCCTGAGGGGCAATTTTCTGAAACTATCATGCCAAAACTTCTTAACCCACTAAACCAGCTCTGATGCTTCCTGATTGTTTGCTGTTACTGATGATAGGTCCAGAACAAAGCCATCACAAATGTCTCTTTTTAAGGGTTTGATTTTTGTGGCCTCCTGTATGTACTTGTGCTTGTGATGGTTTCTTGACAGAAGCTGCTGCCATGGACCTCGAGCCAGTGGTGGAGGCTGAAGAAGCTATGGAACTGGAGCAGGGTGAAGAGGAAGAAGAAAGTGTTGAGAAAAAGAAAGAGGAAAGTCTTCCTCAGGAGCCAGCAGAACTTGACCAAGCAGCTGAGACAGCTGAAGATGTTAAGGAAGTGACCAAACCTGTTTCTTTCTTACCCCGAAATAAAGAGGAGCTGGAGTGTCTAATCCAACACATTCAAGACACAGTTACAGTCAACATCTTGCCTAAGTTGCACAGGTGTATTGTTGCAAAGGTGAGCAGTTGGCACTGGTGTTTTGAAGGGCTGTGCTGCTGCTACACACGTTAGGGTGCTACTTCAGAGCCAAGGAAAATGCAGAGAGACCACATGAAAGAGGCTTCATACCCTTTGTTTTCTCATGGAGGTTACTGACAGACCCTCTGGTCAGCCTGAGCGTGGTGTCTGCTTCCCTGCTGAGAGCTGGCTTGAGCCATGCAAGTGAAACAATTCACTTTGTGCAGCCTGTTGGAAAGGTCTCAGCCACTTGCTGGTACCCAGCTTAGCTTCTGTGTTTGAAAACACAGGGACCCATCTCAGCTGTCCTTTAGCTGCCTGGGCTTTTCCTGTAGCCAACAGGGGACTAAAGCTTGCCTTTTGGGCCTCTTCTAGGATTCAGTGAGGAAAAGCAGAACTTGTGTATGTATGTTTAAAGTGTGTTGTGTCTTTCTCTCTGAAAAGGTTAAAAGAGATGAGGAGCACAAGCTTGTGAAGTCCAGTGGTGTGAACGATGATGAGGTAGTTCGGATTCCGTTGGCTTTTGCCATGGTTAGGATGATGCAGTGTCTTCCCCAGGAAGTGATGCAAGCCAACCTGCCAAGGTGAATCCCTTCATTGCTCATTCCCTTGTGCCAGCATTCTCTTGTCCAGAGAAGGACAACAAAGCTGGTGAAAGGCCTGGAACACAAACCCTATGAGGAGAGGCTGAGGGAGCTGGGGGTGTGCAGCCTGGAGAAGAGGAGGCTCAGGGCAGACCTCATTGCTGTCTACAAATACCTAAAAGGAGGTTGTAGCCAGGTGGGGGTTGGTCTCTTCTCCCAGGCAACCAGCAACATAAGAAGGGGACACAGTCTCAAGTTGTGCAGGGAAGGTCTAGTCTGGATGTTAGGAGGATTGGCATTGGAATGGGCTGCCCAGGGAGGTGGTAGTGTCAGTGTCCCTGGAGGTGTTCAAGACAAGACTGGATGAGGCACTTAGTGCCATGTTCTAGTTGACTGGATAGGGCTGGGTGCTAGGTTGGACTGGATGATCTTGGAGGTCTCTTCCAACCTGGTTGATTCTATGATTATGATTTGACTTACCATAGAATTGCTTTGATTGGAAAAAAACTGTAAGATGCCAGCAGGTCTAGGAAGGTTCTTCTCCCCCTGTGCTCTTCTCTGCTCACCACACCTATGTCCAGTTCATCAGAGACAGGTCCTGCTGGGAAAATCCCAGCAGAGAACCAAAAGGATAACTGAGGGACTTGAAGGGGGACTTGAGCATCTCCCCTGTGGAGAGAGATTGAAACACCTGGGGCTGTTTAATCTGCAGAAGGGAAGACTGAGAGGGGATCTGATCAATGTCTTATCAGTATCTGAGTAGTGGGTGTCAAGTGGATGGAGTCAGTCTCTTTCTGCTGGTCAGCAGCAATAAGACAAGGAGCAACAGCTATGAATTGGAACATAGAAGTTTTCACCTCAACATGAGGAGAAACTTCTTTACAGTGAGGGTGACAGCCCTGGAACAGACTGCCCAGAGAAATTGTGGAGTCTCCTTCTCTGGAGACTTTCCAAACCTGCCTGAATGCATTCCTGTGTGAACTACCCTAGGGCATCCTACCTTGGCAGGGAGTTTGGACTCAGTGATCTCTGGAGGTCCCTTCCAACCTCTATAAGTTCTGTGATACCGTGATCCAGTCCAACCATCAACCTAGAACCACCATGGCCATTAAACTGTGTCCCAACGGGACTTGTGTAAGGCTAAGTTTGAAACAAACAGTAAATCTTTGAGCAAGAGCTGAGCTGTGAAGCAAGGTGCAGAGGTAGGGATGGCAGAGGTGGGGAAAGAAAAGTGTAGAGAAGGGAAGCACCATCAGCAAAATGCCTTGAAGGACAGTAGGTGTGTGCATGACTGTAAATCCTTTCTGTGAGCGCAGCTCTGGCTGTGAAGCAGCCTTGAGAAGCTGCCTCCACAGCTAGCAGTGTAACCACTTTGCTCTGTCTGTGGGTGAACTCAGCTGTCTGTCTGTGTTTCCAGCATCCTGCTGAAGGTCTGCACATTTCTGAGGAACAGGTTTCAGGAAATCCGGGACATTGCCCGCAACACCCTCACCAAAATCATGGAAGTGTTGGGAGTGCAGTACCTCCTGTACATCTTAAAAGAGATGCAGTCCACTCTTGTCCATGGGTACCAGGTAATGCTGACTTTCTCCCTTTCTGCTCTCTTTTGTTTGGTATTAGTGAGTTATGAGGAGAGTCAAAGGGAATTTGCTACGGTAGTTGTTTAGTATTGCTGGAATGGCTTGGTATAGTACACCTAAAATCCTGCTGCTGCTGCCCATATCAGTCTTGGTTGTGCCAAGTGTCAAATGAGGGTCTGTACCCAAACAACTTAGAGTCTAAGCAGAGGAGCAGAAAGCAGCTCAGTTTTCCCAGTGAATTACTGAGGTATGGAGGTGAAGGATGAATTTCTGGTTCCAATAAAATCAGTGGGAAATCTTTCCAGTAAGGATTGAGCCTTGTATGAGATGAGTTGCCACAGAGATTGCATAGTCTTGTTTCCTTGATCCACAGCCAAAATTCCAGCTACTAATTTGGGTTTTCACAGTGGTTTGGGTTAGGAATAGTTTTCTATGTAAATCAGTGCAGTGGAGCAGCATCAGCTTCTAGCTGCTACAGTAGCAAAAGCACCAATTAGCACAGCCTGAAAATACCAGCGAGGGCCTTGGGGAAAGAGGAGATTCTGGTCCTCCTGCCAGTATGTGGAGGGACAGGAGTCCTCTCCCTTCCTGCCAGTGCATGGCTTCTCATCCTCCCAGTGACTTTTGGTTTGAGTATTTCTCCTGTAATAAGAGCTGAAGTGCAGTGTGTGAGTTGCCATGTCTCTGCTGTCAGAGGTCAACCCCTCCAGTGTCCTTAAAGAGGGCTGTGTAGGAGTTTGAAAACATGATCTCTTCTCTTTCTCTCCAGCTACATGTGCTGACTTTCACTGTGAACCTGTTACTGAAGGGCCTTGCTAACAGACTCAGTGCTGGTGACTTGGACCCCTGCATAGATATCCTGATTGAGGTAAAAACTATTCAAGATTGAAGCAGAGAGCATCCTGAAGTGCCTGGGGCAGGATCTGGGAGGAGGATTTGTACAGATTGTCTCAGACTTGGTGACAAACAGTCCTGCAAAGCAAGGAGATAATGGGTTGAGTGCAGCACTGAAGAATTGATGAGAAGCTCACCATGAGCTGGCAGTGCACTCATGCAGCCTAGAAGGCAAATCCTATCGTGGGCTTCATGGAGAGGAGCTTGGCCAGCATGGCAGGAGAGGGGACTCTCCCATTTTACTCTGCTCTTGTGGGGCTCTACCTTCAATACTGTGTCCAGTTCTGATGTAACTGTCATAAGAAGGATACAGAGGTGTTGGAGGAAGTGCAGAGGAGGGCCACAAAGATGATCCAAGGGCTGGAGCACCTCTGCTATGAGGCTGAGGGAGCTGGAGCTGTTCAGCCCAGAGAAGAGAAGACTCCAGCAGGACCTTATAGCTGCCTTCCAACACCTGAAAGGCACCTACAAAAAGGCTGGAGAGGGACTTTTTGTAAGGGTGCATAACATTAGGATAAGGGAATGTTTTTAAGCTGAGGGAGAGTGGCTTTAGACTGAAATTTTTCACTACAAGGGTGGGCAGACTCTGGGATGGGTTGCAAGTGGAGTGGAAGCTGTGGATGCCTCATCCCTGGAGGTGTTTGAGGCCAGGTTGGATGAGGCCTTGAGCAGCCATCTCTGCCCATGGTGGGTAGGGTGGAGTAGATGATCCCTTCCAAGTTAAGCCATTCTAGGATTCTGTTTTCTACTGAGGCATCAGCAGACTCCCTGTAGAGTAGCAAAATACCCCTGGGTCTGCATCCTAAGCCCTGCACTCAGTTAGATACCTAACTCTGTACTGTTCCTGGCTGAGCAAATCAACATATAGCGTAGTGGTCCTTGGAGCCCAGGAACTCAGAAGCCACCCACATGGGATGTATTTGGGTATCTTGCTCTGACTACAGTCCCACTCCTTGTATCACAACATCACAGAGAGGTCTGAGAAGAGCATCCTTATCTGATGTGCTCACCTTCAGGTGGGTTTTGTTGGCAAAGGAATGATTTAAGGGAAACCCAGGGAACTGTTTTTTTCCTGTGAGTGGGATAAAATGTTCTGCCACCGCTAGAGGAATCTGCCTTTGCTTTTCTGCTCCTCTCATTCGTGTCTCTTGCCCAATTTCCAAAGATTTTCAACCAGGAATTGTTTGGGAATATAGCTGAAGAGAAGGAAGTGAAGGGGATTGTCTCCAAGGTCATGGAAGCACGCAAGAACAAGAGTTATGACTCCTATGAAATTCTTGGGAAGTTCATAGGAAAGGGCCAGGTGATGAAGCTTATTCTGCCGCTGAAAGAGGTAAGAAACAGCAGCCAGAGTCCTTAACTCTGAGCATTCTCAGTTCTCTGGGATCTAAAAGAAACTGGCTGCTGTGAAATTACCAATATAATCCTGCTTTGCCTTCCCATTTTGCTCTTGGAAAGCAGTGTGGACCCAGCTCCTAAAGTGAGACTTTGATGCTCTGGGAAGTTTGCAACCCCTGCTAGAGAAAACAGCGGGAGTTCTCCATGCCCTTTCCCTCTGCCAGCTCTTCTTTCCTCTGGAGCTCCAAAGCCCTGCAAGGCTGCTCTCTGGTGTGGTCACTTGTGCATGAGGGAGCTGTCACCAGAATGTATTCAGTCTGTCCATGTGCAATAATTGCCTTTTCAGAGGTGCAGATGTTTTGAGTGGAGGGTCAGCTCCCATAGAGCCTTGAGTTGTTCATGACCTGTGGAGTGTCCTGGTGGTGCTAAGAGAAAGGAAGCGATGTTGGGGCAGAGCTGAGGCAATGCAATGCTGTTCATGTAGAGATCTGGGATCTTCTGGGCATGGGAATTGCTCTGGCTTTCTGAATACAGATTGCAGATCCTTGCCCTCGTGTTGCACTCCCAACTCTTGTGGTTGTGCCTTCACAGGTTCTGGAGAGCACCACAAGCTTGAAGATAGTCCGGAAGGTGCATGAGGCACTGCGTCACATCATGGCAGGGCTGATCTTCAACTCAGACATGAATGCAGAATCCCTCCTCCTCCTCAGTCATGGTCTCATCAGTGAGAATTTGCCTCTGCTCACTGAGAAGGCCAAGTGAGTTCCAGGATGTTATCCAGGTGGTCTGTTCTGGGTTGGGAGGTTTGCTTGAAGAACTGGCAGCATTTAAATCCAACCAGTCAGATGTGTTAGAGTTCCCTTGCTTTCATTTGCCTTCTGTTTTTAATGTAGTGAATTATTTGGGCTGTCAGAGGGCAAGGAGAAGCTTTGGAAATAGGAGTAAGCACTTGCTGAACTCAGGGGAGTCTACACTTACAACTGCTCCGGGTATATACATGCTGGTATATGCACTTGGGTGTTTGGATGAAGGGACAAGGGGGCAGTGTTTAGGAGAAACTCAGAATTGCCATATCAGAGGTTCGGGGTCATTTTCATGGGGTCAGGAACAAGAGAAGTTGTGTGCCGACAGTTTATCACTTTGCAGCTGAGCACAATCCAGCTCTCTTTACTCCCAACAGCAAGCTGGTTGGGGAGAGAGTTGAAATCTGAGTATTCTCCTTTGCCCTGCACTGCCTTTCAGAAAGAAAGTTGCCCCTCCTCCAGATCCTCGATTGCAACCGGAGAGCTGCCTGCTGCTGCAGCCCACTCCCACCAGAGGAGGGCAGAAAGCACGTGTCAGCAGCAGGACTAACACTTACATCTTGGTGGATTCAGGGCTTCGGGTAAGGATCTCCTCAGACACAAAGGTTCACCATCAAAATTTGTGTTAAGAATGTTCAAAGGAAGGGACTCCTTTGGTGCCTTTATTCAGAGGGAAGGACTCCTTTGGTGCCTCTGTTCAGAGGGAAGGACTTCTTTGGTGCCTCTATTCAGAGAGGGAAGGAGTCCTTTGGTGCCTCTATTCAGAGAGGGAAGGAGTCCTTTGGTGCCTCTATTCAGAGAGGGAAGGAGTCCTTTGGTGCCTCTATTCAGAGAGGGAAGGAGTCCTTTGGTGCCTCTATTCAGAGGGAAGGACTTCTTCGGTGCCTCTTAGAGAGATATAAAAAGTGCTCAGCCTGTTGCAGATGTTTGTATGGGGTACATCATAAATTCTGCTACAAACTGAAATGATGTGGGACTTAACTTGTGAGTCCCAGCCTGAATTTGAGATGAACGTCCTGTGTTTTCTATGCCAGTTGCTGCACATGAGCCTGAAGAGGTCCAAAGTAAATTCTTCTGAGGAGCACGCTTTGGAAATGTTAGACCCTTTTGTTCAGCTGCTTATAGACTGCCTGAAATCTATGGATGTCAAGGTACAGTTCTGAGCTAGAACCTGCCTGTTGTATCTATTCTGCTAAGAAAAGTCCTGCCTGCAAATGTCACCTTGCAGTTGATCTGGAAAAGAAGAGAAAGCCATCCAATTTCCAACCCTGCTTTTGTGGATGTGCAGATTGCGCTGTTTGAGGATGTTATCCAAAAGGGGAGTGAGGATTGTAAGCTGAGGGAGGACTGAATCCTCTGCCCTTAGTGCTGCAGGTTCAAGTATGGAAAAGCTCTCCTGGACCATGTTCATACAAGGACTTGAGGAGACCTTCCAGTAGCTTTGCAATGCTTATAGAGGGACCCACTGAGAAAGATGGGGGCAGTCTTTTTAGCAGAGCCTGTTGCAGTAGGACAAGGGGTGATGACTTTAAACTGAAGGAGTTTAGACCAGATGTATGGAAGTGGTGAAACACTGAAACAGGTTGCCCAGAGGGTACCCAATGGATGCCCAGTTCCTGGAAACATTCAAGGTCAGGTTGGACAGGGCTCTGAGCAACCTGAGATAGTTAAAGGTGTCCCTACTCACTGCAAGGGGTTTGAACTAGATGGCTTTTAAAGGTCTCTTCCAACTCAAAGCTGTCTATGATTGACAGGCTTCACAGGCTACCTGTGAGGAGGTTTATGAGGTCCTGTGACTGGGAATGGTGTTGCCACAACTGTTGCTTCTTTTGATCCAACTCTGATGTCTTTATTCCTAGCACTATAGGCAGCCTCTTCTTTGGGGCAGCATTGGGTTTGAGTGAGCCTAGGAGGGAATATGCTAAACCTTGAGTTCCCAGCAATGGCAAGCTTGCTTCATAAGCTGTCAGGTACCTGGAGCAGGGCTTTCAGGTGACCTGAGCTTTTGGCAGAGCAATTTCTATGCCTTCAAGGCACTTCTGCTTCAGAAAAAAATCCTGCTGTCTGCTGAATCAACATTTTGTTCATGTCTGTACCCAGTAAAATCAAAGCTATAAAATTAGGGAGTGGCAGACAGTGTTTTTAGAACTGAGAAACTCTTTGTATTCCATAGGAATGGTTTGAAAGAGGTTGATTTTGTTAGCTAATTGCCTTTTACCACAGTTGCAAGTAGCCTGACTGTTGTGAGAAGGGTGTTCTGTCTGTTCACAGTATCCCTCTGCTGTCCTTTGGCTCTTTCCTGCAGGTGATAACTGGTGCTCTGCAGTCCTTGGTATGGATTTTAAAGTTCCCATTGCCTTCTGTCAGTACGAATCTGGAGTCACTGATCAAGCAGCTTTTCCTCTTGCTGAAAGAATTTGCCAAGACAGGAATAGCCAAAGGCCACAATTTCCACCTGGTTGTGAGCTGTTTCAAGGTGAGTCAGCTCTGATCTTTTCTGCTGTAGGATTAACTTTGGCGAATGAGATTCTTCCAACTGCTGATCCTTCCTGCAGCTGTCCTTAGAGAGGCAGTTTGGAGATCATAAGGCAGCAAGGGAAATTTGGCCTTGCTGATTCTTTCCCGAGGGCAAACTTAAAGGAAGTTACCCTGCCAAACTGCAAAGCCTGAATCTGAAGAAGTCTTTCTATGGAGGCATATTTGACATCTTTCTTTCTTACAGTACTTATGACATTGTCTTTTGAGAGGCATCAGTTTTGCTCTTGAATAGCTTCCTTCTAACAAGATTCATTGGGAGTAAACCTTGCCAGCTGAAGTGAGACAAGGGAAAGGGCCAATTAACAGTAGTAGTAATTACAGTATGCAGTGTCTCCTGTAGATGTCTTCTAAATGTGTGGCTGAATTAATTACTGTGGCGGTTTTGCACCATGCAGGGTCTGAGATTTCCCCCAGCAGGAGTGAAGAACAACACTTGCACAGAACTTGCAAGTTAAATGAAATTATTATTTACAGAAATAGATTATTTACAAAAGTAGACCAAATACAAAAGGTAATAAACATGTACATATAGAAGCATAGAATCAGTCAGGGTTGGAAGGCACCACAAGGATCATCTAGTTCCAACCCCCCTGCCATGGCCAGGGACACCCTACCCTAGACCAGCCTGGCCACAGCCTCATCCATCCTGGCCTTAAACACCTCCAAGGATGGGGCTTCAACCACCTTCCTGGGCAACCCATTCCAGGCTCTCACCACTCTCATGCTCAACAACTTCCTCCTAATGTCCAGTATGACCCTACCCATCTCCAGCTTTGCTCCATTCCCCCCAGTCCTGTCACTCCCTGATAGCCTAAAAAGTCCTTCCTCAGCCTTTTTGTAGGCCCCCTTCAGATACTGAAAGGCCACAAGAAGGTCACCTGGGAGCCTCCTCTTCTGCAGACTGAAGAGTCCCAACTCTTTCAGTCTGTCCTCATAGTAAAGCTGCTTCAGCCCTCTGAGCATCCTCATGGCCCTTCCCTGGACACGCTCAGCATCTCCACATCCCTCTTGTAATGGGGGCTCCAGAACTGGATGCAGTACTTCAGGTGGGGTCTGACCATATGCATACATATAACCAACAAAAGCCCAGACCCCCTTGGACACAGAGCCCAGAGGGCTGCTGCCAGCTAACAAGTTACCTCTCTTTCATCTCTGCCACTATTTCCTACCGTCTCCCAAACAGAAGTGAGCAAGCCAAACCATCGAGGTCAGGAGGAGAGACAGGGCACAAAGAAGCAAGGAGAGAAGGAAGCACAAGCTGTGCTCCAGATTACACAGAGAATTTGCAGAGCAATGGAAGGGGATAAGGATATTTCTTATGTTCTTGGAGAGTCCATCCCCCTGAGCTCTCTCTAACTCTCTGGAAAACTTCTATTTACAATTAAGACATTAGTCTGAAAACTGTAACAATTACAACTTCATGATGATAAGGGAAAGTTAGAGTCATTCATGCTGTATGCCAGTGCTAGAAGACATTTTCCCTCCTCCTGGCTGTGTTTCTGCATCATGGTGAATTCATGTTTGTGAGCAGCCCCACTTATTTCAAGGACTACTCTTAATTTGTGTATTTGCTTATGTTCAGGTTTTGCCTCAGAATTGCCAGCTGAAACCAAAATGTGGTGATAGCAGAGTTAGCTGCACCTTCCAGAGCAGTGATTTGTCTTTCCAAACATGAGTGGGATAAACAGAGTGACTTGTGAATAGATTGAATGGATGGGCCAGTGTCAGTGGTCTGAGCTTCAATGAGGCCAAATGCCAGGACCTGCACTTGGGCCACAACAACTCCAAGCAATGCTACAGGCTTGGGGCAGTGTGGCTGGAGAGCTGTCTGGCAGAAAGGGACCTGAGGGTTGTAATAGACAAACAACTCAATATGAGCCAGCAGTGTGCCCAGGTGGCAAAGAAAGCCAATGGCATCCTGCTTGGGATTAGAAATGCTGTGTCCAGCAGGAGCAGGGAGCTGATTGTTTGCTTGTACTTGGCTCTGGTGAGGCTACACCTCGAGTGTTGGGTTCCCTTTTGGGCACCCCATTACAAGGGCAGGCTCTTAATAGAGCATTTCTGTGGTGTCATGGCTTGGAACAGACACAGCTATCATTACAAAAGGGATGTGGAGCTGCTGGAGCCAGTGCAGAGGAGGGCAAGAAAGCTGGGGAAGGGCCTAGAGAATAAATCTCCTGAAGAGAGACTGAAGGAGCTGGGGATGGTTAGTTTGAAGAAGGGAAGACTGAGGAGACCTCATCACTGTCTACAGCAACCTGAAAGGATGTTGTGGAGAGGCTGCTGCTGGTCTCTTCTCACAGGTAAATAGTGATAGAACAAGAGGGAATGACCTTAGGCTGCAGCAGGGTAGATTTAGACTGGACATTAGGAAACAATTTTTCCCAGCAAGAGTGGTCAGGGATTGGAATGAGCTGCCCAGGGAGGTGGCTGAGTCACCAACCCTGGGTGTGTTCAAACGTCGTTTGGACGTGGTGCTTGAGGATGTGGTTTAGGGTGCACCTTGTAGGGTAGGGGTAATGGTTGGACTTGGTCATCCTGAGGGGCTTTTCCAACCAGAGTGTTCCTGTGATTGTGTGAAACAGAGTCAGGCTTGGGTGTGGGCTTATGTTTTACAGCACTCGGTGTGCCCTGACAGTGAGCTCTTTGGTTTTGCAGTGTGTAACAATCCTTGTGAAGAACGTGAAGAGCCAGATAACAAGCAAGCAGCTCCAAGTGTTGCTTGGCTTTGCTGAAGAAGACATCTATGACTCCTCACGCCAAGCCACTGCCTTTGGCCTTCTCAAGGTATTTCTGTGCAGCAGGTGCTTGGGTTCTGAGAGCCGCTGGCACGGTGCTGGTTCTGCCTCCTGCTGAAAGGCTGCACCACCTCGCATCAGCTCTGCTGTGGGGAAGTGGAGCAGCAAAGCTGTGCTCTTTAAACTGTTTGAGAGGCTGTTTCATACACATGGATCTGAGCTGTTTGGATCTGAGGATGTTTCTGCTAAAGAATTGACATCTCTGGTTGTTAGATTCCGTGTTCAAAAGAAAGAGACATTTGGAAGCCACCCTGTTGGGGGTGGTTGGCTGATTGGTTTTGGTTTGGTTGTTTGGGGTTTTTTGGTGGGTTGGGTTGGTTTTTTGGATTTTGCTGCCTGGTTAGGGATTTGGAAGGGGTGGATTTTTTGGTTTATTTGTTTGTTTTGTGGGTTTTCTTAAAGTTGCTCAGACTATGTTTGAAGATGTAAAAGCCAATGTAGATGTAAAGCCAATGTAGATGTAAAAACCAATAGCAGCTGAGTGTAGTCCCCAGGTTATGGTACTACATCTCAACACTGTGCAAGCAAAATGATGTGGTTCCAACAGTGCTGTCATATTTTTAGGCTATTCTATCCAGGAAGCTGATGGTCCCTGAAATTGATGATGTGCTGCAGAAGGTTGCCCAGCTGGCCATCACAGGGCAGAGCGAGCCAGTGCGAGTCCAGTGCAGGCAGGTTGGTAGAACAGAAAGTCTCTTGTCTGTCTTACTGCTGTCTAACAGGCTAGAGGGCTTGGTGTGGCCATCCCAGGTCTCACAGGCCTGTGCCTTAGTGCAGCTGAACCCCTAACCCTGTTTTCCCATCTTACTAATCTTTGTTTCCTTTGTTGTCTGGCTGGGTTTGGTTCATGTGACTGGTGCATAGCAGACTGCTCACCCTGGTGCACCTCCAGGGAGCTGCTCAGTAGCAGTGACACATTTCCCTCCTTTGGAGGCTTTTAGGCCTAGGTTGTTAAGAGCCTGGCACTTTTCTGAGCCTTAGCATAAGAGAATTTGCCACAGATCCGTGGTTGCTTCTCACTTCTTCTTCCTAGAAGCAACCAAAAGGCAGAATTGGCTGCTGCTTTGAGGCATTGGGATACAGCTGCAGCAAGAGCTGTGCATAACCAAACAGAGCATTTCCATAGTTACAGGATGAATTTGGAAGGATACAAAATCTTTTAAGGGAAGCCTACACAAATCACAGAAATACTGTAAAGTTGTCAAATGCCTGCAGATAATGTTCTGGGCATAGAGCTTGAGAGCAATTGTTGGCTCAGTGTTACACAGGAATGACTTGAAAGGGCTGATTCCCTCAAGCCTGCTGCTCCATCACTGTATTTTCTTCATAAGCCTTTAACAAGCTTTCCAGAGTGCTTCTTGTAACTCCTTTTGTTGTGTTTTGTTTTTTTTTCCAGATTTACTTGAAGTATATTCTGGACTACCCCCTTGGTGTCAAGCTGAAACCCAATTTGGATTTTCTACTTGCTCAACTGGAGTGAGTTTATATCCTTGATAACTCTGTCAGAACAGGACCTTGTTGCTTAAATATGGCTTTAGTGGCCACATTGTGTGCCAAAGGGCTGCTGAAGAGGAGCAGAAGGTGTGGTTGAAGTCTTGATTGTCTCTGATAAGGTGTTTCAGATGTAAGACTGATAAAGCTAGTCCTTTTTTCTCTTCCCTATTTCACAGCTGGGTTTATGGTTCTTTTATCTCTTTGTGAGCAAAGGTTCTGTTGTTTGCTTAGTGGTTTACTAGCTCCACTGGTGGTGAAGCAAGTGAACTGGAAAATCCAGACAGGATAAAGAATGGTGCCCGTTGGTCTCAGCTGCAGCTCAGGCACAGCTGAGATGAACTGCAGCAATTCAGCAGGAGCAGTGTGCCTGAAACCTCCCTCAAAGCATGGCCTCTCCCTTGCTTAAGTTGACACTTTGCCATGGTCCCCCAGCAGCACAGCAGAAGTGCTGTGCTAACTCAAGTTGGCCTGAGCCCTTTTTTTGCCTGTTTTGTCCCTCTATGCCTGTTCTCAGGGAGGTGTGGAGCTGATTGGCTTCTTGCTTCTCTTCTGTGTATCAGACTAGGTCTGGTAGCTGTTGTAGAGAGATCCCTGTCAGTGTGTGTTTCTTGGAGGTTGTTAGCAGCCTTACAGAGTGTGAACCCAGCCCTAACTGTCAATCCTTTCCTCGCAGATATGAGTATGAAACTGGAAGGGAATCTGCGCTGGAGATGATTGCCTACCTCCTGGACATGTTCCCACAGGTACCAAGCACCCCGTGGTGTTCGAGCATCATCAGCTGCTGCAGCTTGCACTAACAGAGTTTGCAGAACAGTTTATTTTGGAAGCACTTGGTAGTTCCTATGATCTCTTACCATCAGCAGAACACTCACTTATCTCCAAAGAACCTGGCTTTGCTCCAGAAGAGAAGTGACAGGCTGGAAAGCCTGCAGTACTTCTTTATCTAATGTGCCCAGACAGCAAGTAAAATAAAGCTCTGTCAGCTGGAGTTGGGATAAATTTGGTAGTGATTTATGCCAGGAAGAAATACAAGCAGCTCAGGAAATGGGGCATGAGTAGAAAGTGGAGTCTGGAGTGTTCTCACTGTGGTGACTCCTTTAGAGTTGTGCAAGATGCTGCTGACTGAAGTGCTCTGTGATGTGCCATAGCTGCTGCTGGCCTGACATGGGTCAGTGGCGTAGATCAAAATGAAAGCTAAAAGGTAAGCCTGCATCTGTGGAGGATAACATACACAAAATGCTAAGCTGCCTTGAAGGTCTGCAGCTGGGGCTTGACTGAGAGAAGTGCAGTCAAGCAAGAATTTGGAGGAAGAGGAGGATTTCTGCTCAGTAAGCTGTGCTTCCCCACTGTCTGGTTAGATTTAGTGTCTCGTTTTGGGTCCTGGCAACTCTGTAAGTGGCAAAGAGCTCTGTCTTTGAGAGAAGGACCTTTGGGCTGATTGCTGCAGTGCTGATTGCTGCAGCCTGTTTCAGTGAGAGCTGCACATGAAAGTGCCCTTCAGGGTTTGCCACCCACATTGCTGTCCCACCAGCATGTTATTAGCGAGTCAGAGTCAGAGCAGGGCTGGGGGTGCTCTGCCTGCTCCAACAACTGGATCATCCCTTTCGGTTCAGCTGGCTTGACACAGAACCTGCAGAGGGCTGAGGTTGCTCCTCTCCCCTTTAGGTGGCAGAAGCACCTGGGGGATGTGTGTTTGGCACCTGGTTGTTTCTTTGTAGGATCTCCGCCATAAGTACTGCGGGCTCTTCTTCCTCTCCCTTTGTATGATGATGATAAACGACGACTCTGCCAGGTGTAAAAAGATGGCAGCTTTGGCCTGTAAATCTCTCCTCAGCAAGATAAGCACTGAAAAACAAGATCTGATGTTTTCCCTGGTCACACAGTGGTTTCACAGCACAAAGGTATGCCTTGGTCTTTTCTCTCCTTGGGGGCTGAGTAAGATGAAGGCAAGTGAGAGATTGCTGGTAACAGGTCTGCTGGATTCATGAGTTTCACAGTATCACCAAGGTTGGAAGAGACCTCACAGATCATCAAGTCCAACCCTTTACCACAGAGCTCAAGGCTAGATCATGGCACCAAGTGCCACGTCCAACCTTGCCTTGAACAGCCCCAGGGACAGCGACTCCACCACCTCCTCGGGCAGCCCATTCCAGTGTCCAATGACTCTCAGGGTTTCAGTTGTACCTGACTTAGTAGTTTGAGGAGAGGAGTATGAACAAGACCCAGCTTAGAATAAAAGCTCTTTCAAGCTGTGCTCAGTGCCATAGCTCTTGCTAGCTCTTCCTGAGGGCATCTCATTTCAGCAAGAGGAGGAATTGTTTCACTGTGAGAGTGACAGAGCACTGGAACAGGCTGCCCGGGGGAGCTGTGGAGTCTCCCTCTCTGGAAGTATTCCAAACCTGCCTGGCACATTCCTGTGTGATTTGGTATAGGTGATCCTGCTCTGGCAGCGGGCTTGAACTGGATGTGCTTTTGAGGTCCCTTCCAGCCCCTGACATTCTCTGATTCTAGTAAGAAGCTGTAGCATTTCTCAATGGGCTGTGCCATTTCTCAGTGGTAGAGCTTCATAAAGCTGCACAGGTGTAGGGAACTGCTGATGCTGTAGATCAGCAGCCTTCAGACTTCCCACTGTGTTCTGCCAGTTCCTCTTTGAGGTCAGGTATTTCACTAAGTGTAGTCTTTGCTCAGGTTAAAGGTTTGAGCAAATTCCTTGAGATCCTCCTGATCCCAGTAATTGACTTTTTGTGCTATCTTTAGCTTAGCCTTGCTTTTTTCTGTCACTGGCAGCTGGAAGGTGGCAAACCTAATCTTACAGACCTCCCAGTTTGTACTGGGTGCCTGGATGTTTAGTAATTCTCTAACTGGACTCAGGTTCTGTCCCTTTACACTAATGGAGAAATCCCTTTTCATAGAATCATGGAACAGTAGTGGTTGGAAGGAGCCTCCAGAGATCATCTGGACTATCTCCCTAACACAGGCATGCCCAGATCTGGTTGCACAGGAATACATCCAGGTCCATTTTGAGTCTCCAGAGAAGGAGACTCCACAACCTACCTGACAAGCCTGTCCCAGTGCTCCAGCATCCTCACACTAAAGAAGTTTCTCCTTAAGTTGAAGTGAAACCTCCTGTGTTCCAGTTTGTGCCTCATGTCCCTTGTCCTATCACTGGGCACTGCTGAAAAGAGCCCAGCCCCATTCTCACAACCTCCACCCTTTAGACGTTGATAAGCTTTGATAAGATCCCCTCTCAGCCTTCTCTTCTGCAGCCTAAACAGCCCCAGATCTCTCAGCCTCTTCTCATAAGAGAGATACTCCAGTCCCCTCATGGTGCTCATGGCCCTCGTTGGACTCTTTCCAGCAGTTCCCTGTTCCTTTTGAACTGCAGAGCCCAGAACTGGCCACAAGACTACTTTCAGTTCTGGTTTATAGCTGTGAGCTCCCTGTGAGCTCACAGAGAGCAGAGTAGCCCCCAGAGCTTTGCAGCTGCAAACTGGGCTGGCAAAGGCCTTTTTGCATTCAGTTTTGGGATGTGTTTCTGGAAATAACTTCTATTTTGGGATGTGTTTCTGGAGATAACTTCTGTTTGAACCTAGCTGGCAGCATCTCTTGTGTCCGTAGCACTCTGTAAACCAGCTTCTGATACGGTGCTGTTGCTGCAGTCAAAAGTAGGGGGGTGGGAGGGATGTTGTTAGCAGCTCCTGCAGGTGAGAGCTGCAGGACTGAATTCTCATGGGTACCAAGGGGTGTTCCTAATTCTGTTGGCAGAGCTCACACAGGAGGTTGGCTGCCCAGGCCTGCGGTTTGTTTGTGGAAGTGGAGGGAGTGATGTTCGAACGGCGGCTGCAGGCTGTCCTCACCTTGATTGAAAAAGAAATCAACCCAGCTAAGTTTGAAGATGTGAGTGGTTCTTCCCACCTGGGGGGAATTAAGAGGATGGGAAAAAAAAGGAAGAAGTGTGGGAGAGGTTTAACTGTTGGACCTACTGAGCAAATACCAAACACATTTGCCCTGAAGAGGACCTCACTGACCTAAAAGCTTATTTTTGGCAGTTAGCCCAAATTTGTCATGTACCACAGGAAGGCAAAGGGATTTGCAAAGCCACCTAGCTTGAGCCTGCAGCCATACTGTGTAGCCAGCTGACATTGCTCCTTGCCCTGGCCTCTACTGAGATCTCTGTGGGTGGAAGGTGAAGACCTTGCTCCTAACATGCAATCTGAATCTTCTCTAATTTCAAGCCATTGCACCTTGCATATCACCACAGGCTCCCTGCGGCCTTCTTGTAGGCCACTTCACATAGTGGAAGGCTGCTATTAGGTCTCCCTGGAGCTGTCTCTTCTCCAGGCTGAACAACCCCAGCTGCCTCAGCTTGTCCTCACAGGAGAGGTGCTTCAGCCTCCTGATCGTTTTCTGCAGAGGTTCAGTCTCTAGAGGAGATGACAAAGCTGCTTCTCTTCTGCTTATTTTGGGAGTTGGGTACAAGCCTTCTCAGAGTCGGTCTGAAATTGACAGAGGTGGGTAAACAAGCACTCTCTTCCAGTTCTCATAAGCATCTTTCTCAACTTGCTGATTTTATTAGATAACTGAAGAGGAAGAGGAGAAGGCAGCAGATAGGCTGCTCTTCAGCTTTCTTGTGCTGATAACAAAGCTAATCACAGACTGCAACTTGATTCAGTTAACCAAGAGCAATGATGTGGTGAGCAGTATCTGGGGTGAGTATCAAGAATGATTACAGCTGTGGAACGAGAAAGATTCTCTGTGTCCTGTGTGGTTTTTCACACCTGAGCTTTGCTGTACAAGGTTGGCCTGCTGCAGAGTGCTAATATGCAGCAGTGACTGGGCAGTGAGAGAGAAGATGTTAATGGAAAAGGTTACATGGTTGATGAAAACAAAGCATTCTCTGTCTCAGCTGCTGGGGAGGATTTTATTTTACCCCAAGAGCAAATAGTTGCAAACTGTTTCATGTCTGTCCATAATTATATCCTCTTGGATGAAAACTTCCTGTTCTCCTGGAAAGATGAGTTTTACTTGATGGAGTAAAACTTCAGTTTTACTGTACTTGACAGTACTTTAACAGTACTTGATGCCTATGAGCAAGCAAGCAATGACACTTGGTAGCAGTGCTGCAAGTGCTGTGTTCCTGCCAGGAGGCTATGGCCCAGAGGTTGTTCGATGTGAGCAGTTCCTTTCCCTCCGAGTGTCACTGTGCAGTGTCAGGTTGTCAGATTGGCCTTTTGGTGCCTTGTTTTAATTGCTCCATTGTTGGAAGGCCTGGATCTGGCTGGTTAATGTCTTCAGAGAGTTCAGCCTGCCAGGTGCCTTTAGTGAGATAGGAGATAACTTTTGTAAATCCTGGGTTGCTTGGTGGCGTGAGGCTTGAGAAGAGGCAAGACAAGAGGGAAACTGCATCTCCTCTCTGAAGTGTCCTCACCCTCCATCCCAGGGTCTTATCTGACCATCTGCAGCAGGAACAGCTCTCCTGAGCCTTAGTTGTCATCACTTTCCAACAGTGGCTTAATCTTTGGCTGTTTGGAGGTGCTGTGGGTGCATTTGAGAACATCTGGTCACTGTGGGGATATGTGGCTGCCTGGAGGTGCTGCTTCCTGCTTTGGCTGGGTAGAGCTGCTAAGAAGGTTTTGATTGTGTCTGAGCAGATGAGTACAGTTTAATTTCCTCCACCTTTTTATTGCAGCATGTGCTGTGGTCATTCCTAGAGAGGCTTTGTTCTTTTCCTGGTCTCAGTGAACCAGCTCCTCTGATGAAAGCTTGTTTTTTTCCCCAGGTCATGTCCAGTCTCACCTGTGGTATCCTCACAGCTGGGTCTGGCTGACAGCTACTGAGATCTTTGGCTTGTTGTTTGCATCTTACAAGCCAGAAGATCTTGTCAACATGTGGAAGGAAAGAAAGGCAGGGAAGAGGAAACAGTCATCAGCAAAGGTGTCAGCATCCACAGTCTTCCTGACTGCTGAACTGGACAAGAAGGTAACGACGTCCATGCTGCTCCTTCCGCTGCTCATCTTCCTTCCCTGGCTGGGCCATCATAGTGGTGGTGTTGTCTGGCACAGACGTTTCTCTTGTAGTTGTCTGCCTGCTGCCTCATCACAACCTCTTAATGCATTTTTGGAAATGCCTCTGCTGCTGAGAGGGGGCTTCTTGGGGATCTTATTCTCAGCAGCACAAAGATTCACCTCTAGACAGGCAGAAGCTGTGCTGAGCCAATTCCTTGGCCTCCTCTGGGAGCTGCCTTTGGTGCCTGTGGTTTCTGCTGCTACTCCCTTTCAGGGAATAATTTCCTTCTCCTTATTTCTCTCCCCAGATGAAGGAACTTGCATTTGCCTTCTGCCATCAGCTGCAGTCCAAGTTCCTGGACCTGTCTCTGGGAGAGCAGGTGAGAGCAGGAGAAGGTCTGGAGCTGTGGGAGCAGGCCCTGGCCCATGAGGGGGTGTTATGTCCAATCAGGACAGCAGCACTGGTGGCTTGTGTGGCTTGGGGCAAGTACAGAGTGCAGGGCCAGTTGCTCTGTGCTGAGGGCATCACAGGATCACAGGATAATTAGGGGCTGGAAGGGACCCAAGGGGATCATCCAGTCCAACTCCCCTGCCAGAGCAGGACCACACAGTCTAGCACAGATGACAGAGGAACACATCCAGACAGGCCTTGCAAGTCTCCAGAGAAAGAGACTTCACAACCTCTCTGGGCAGCCTGTGCCAGTGCTCTGGGACCCTTACAGTAAAGACGTTCCCTCTTGTGTTGAGCTGCTGCTGCAGCTTCCATCCATTGCTCCTTGTCCTATCCCAGGGAGCAAGTGAGCAGAGTCTGTCCCCAGCCCTGACCAGCCCTCAGATGTTTATAAAAATTGATTAAATCCCCTCTCAGTCTTCTCCAGACTAAAAAGTCCCAGGTCCCTCAGTGACTGACTACTCTGTGTTTACACTCAGGTCATAAAGAATTTGCTATTTGTGGCAAAAGTTGTTTACTTGCTAGCACCTGCCTCAGGAGGAGGTCAAGAGGCAGAAGGAGAGGTCAGCTGTGAAGCAGAAGAGCAGGAGGCCTTAGAAGATGAGGAAGAAAAGGATGTTTCTGCTCAAGCAGAGGAGACAGAAGAGAAGGGCCAGCCAGCCACGTTGCTGTGGCTGATGAAGAAGCTGTCTCTCCTGGCAAAGCGGGAAGCAGCATATTCCCCTAGGATCTCCTTAAAGGTAAGAACAGAGTTACACAAACTGATACTGGTGTGGGAGGCATTGCCACAGGCTGCTTGCTTTCAGGGGACCAGCTGCAGAGGGTGTTGGGAGCTGGTGTTGAAGTGAGGATTAGCAGGTGTCAAAGAAGCATTTCAGTTCAGGATTCTCAGGAAAAGCTTGTGCTGGTCTGCTTCTCCTTGTCGATGCTTCCAGCCCTTTGGCTGTCTGGTGGAAGGGTGGGCAATCCAAAGACAGAGAGCTAAAGAGGAGAGAGCACTGTCTTTGTGGGCCCGAGAGTGTGTTGGCTTTGTGCAGGCAGGGGAATGGCAGTGTGGGGTTACATGCTAGGAGAAGGCTGGGCCGTGGGAGAGCGTCAAGGAAACTGCTGTGGTTCTTTCCTAGTGCTGTGGTGCAACCTTGGAGGGGCTTTAATGTCTTCCTTGAGCTGCTTGAGAACAGGGCAGTGAGAACATTCCTGTTCAAAGTGTTAACAGCTGCCAACCCAGAGGAGTCACAGCTCACACATTTACAGATCCCTTGGGCTTGTGGACTCAACCAAAGGCTGTACTTGGCTTATGTTAAGAGCTAGTAACTGCAGTGAGCTTCTGAGTCTGGTGTCTCAAGCAACAGCTCCTGTGTTGAGTAGTGATGCACAGCACTCTTGCAGTAGTTCAGTAGATCAGTTTCCTTCCAACCTTCCTGTCCCACACCCTCATTTTCAGAGAAGCTGCATCTTTAAGTTCCTGGGAGCAATCTCAGTGGATCTGGGGAAAGACAGGATCGGGCCATACCTTCCGACGATCCTCACCCCTCTGTACAGGGAGCTGAACAGCAACTATGCGGAGCAAGGTGAGTGATTCCCTCGCAGAGACCAGCAAAGAGGGAAGTGGCAGGGCCCTGCCTCAGCACATCCACCACCTCCCTGTCGTTCCTTTTGTCTTTTGAGGCATAGATGCCACAATCACTGAATTTCACCTACTTGCAGTCTAACAAGGAAAGAGGAGAGTGTTTGGCAGCTGGAGCAGAAAGCTCTGTGTTGGCAAAGACTGGACTGAAGTCCAGCATGCAAGTGGGCAAAGCTTGAGCCTGTGGTGTGATGGAAAAAATGCAGCACTCGAGGGTGGACTCCTGGTGGCAAGGCTCATGGAATCCTTGCTGAGGAGAGGAACAGAGCGTGGCTCTTAGGGAAGGCAGAACAAAGCTGGTGTCAAGCTGTGAGGCTTAGGGGCATGAAGATCTATGCCTGTGGTTGTGTTTCAGTTTCCATGTAAAGCAGGGTGTGTTTTGTGGCAGCTTGTGCCGCTTCAGAGCAAGGCACTGTGCAAGTTGGAATAAACAGCTTGGTGGTTGCTTGATGCTTTCTCCCTCTTTTGCCATGGAGAACGTGACCCTTAGTGTGTGCCACATGCACAGTGACATAGGGGGGGGCTTTCTCTCAGTGAGTGTAGTCAATCCACTGTAACTAATTAGTGAAGCTAACCATTAAGCCAGCCTTTATTACACAGGAGTGTGCTGACTGACAAGGTTGGAATCATCTCTAGTTCCAGCAAAGCCTAGTCCAAAAGAGCCCAGTAAACCACTTTGAATAAACTTAGGGAGGCCTTTATTCTGGACAAGAGTTTTGATTCTCAGAAGCATTATTTTTGCCTGTATGAGGCATCACTTATGGTCTCTGGGAAAGGTGGTGAAGAACCAGCAGGTTTGGAGGCTACGGTGTAGTAAAGAAAGAGGAATCTTTGCTAGACTCTTGGCTTTCATTCCACATGCTGGAAAGATAAAGTGAATTGCTTTTGTTCTGTTTAGATCCAACACTGAAGAACCTTTCCCAAGAAATTATAGAACTGCTCAAGAAGTTGGTTGGATTGGAGGCTTTTTCGCTTGCCTTTTCTTCTGTGCAGAAACAGGCCAGTCAGAAAAGAGCCATCAGGAAAAAGCAGAGGGCTTTGCAGGTAAGGTTCTCCTTTCTCTTCTGGGAAAAAGAAACAGGGTTTCTCCAAAGGCTTGACAGCTGACTGGGAAGTGAGTTTGAGGACTATTTCATGGACTCATAAAATGTGTGGGGTTGGAAGGGACCCTCAAAGGTCATCTTGCATCAGGAATGGTGTGGTCAGCAGGAGCAGGGAGGTCATTCTGCCCCTGTACTCTGCACTGGTTAGACCACACCTTGAGTACTGTGTTCAGTTCTGGGCCCCCCAGTTTAGAAGGGACATTTTGATGCTTGAGCGTGTCCAGAGAAGGGCGACGAGGCTGGTGAGAGGCCTCGAGCACAGCCCTACGAGGAGAGGCTGAGGGAGCTGGGATTGTTTAGCCTGGAGAAGAGGAGGCTCAGGGGAGACCTTATTGCTGTCTACAACTACCTGAGGGGTGGTTGTAGCCAGGAGGAGGTTGCTCTCTTCTCTCAGGTGGCCAGCACCAGAACGAGAGGGCACAGCCTCAGGCTGCGCCGGGGGAAATTTAGGCTTGAGGTGAGGAGAAAGTTCTTCACTGAGAGAGTCATTGGCTACTGGAATGGGCTGCCCAGGGAGGTGGTGGAGTCGCCGTCCCTGGAGCTGTTCAGGGCAAGGTTGGACGTGGCACTTGGTGCCATGATCTAGCCTTGAGCTCTGTGGTAAAGGGTTGGACTTGATGATCTGTGAGGTCTCTTCCAACGTTGGTGATACTGTGATACTGTGATCTTGTCCAATCCCCTTGCAGAGAGCAGGGACATCTTTAACCAAGTCAGGTCTCTCAGGGCTCCATCAAGTTTGACCTTGAATTTCTCCAGGGATGGGATCTCTACCACATCTCTGGACAACCTGCTTCAGCATTTCACTATCTTCACTGGGAAGAACTTCCTCCTGATGTCCAACCTAACTCTGCCCTGCTCTGGTTTAAAAAATATGTCCTTGTTTCATTTCTCAAACCTCACAAGAAAGTGCTTCAGGTCAGCCTGTGGCAGCCTCTGCCTGGCAGTGATGCCCTGAGTCCCTGCTTACCCCAAGAGCAGAGGTAAATCTGGGCAGAGCAGACAAAATACCTTCAGTTCTGAGAAGCCCAAGAAAATCTCAGCGTGGTCCTACCAGTCACCAGTTTCTTAGGAAATGCCTGATGGATGTCATTGGTTGTAACTCAGCAAACAAATGTTTTGTTTTCCTCTAGGCCGTGGCAAACCCTGACATTGCTGCAAGGAAGAAGCTGAAGAGACACAAGAATAAGGCAGAAACCAGGAAAAGGAAAATAGAATTCCTGCGCCCTGCCTACAAGGCCAAGAGACCTCGAAGTCATGCACTGAAGGATTTAGCCATGCTGGAATGAAAAAGCTTTGCCTTCCTGGAGGATTCATTTCTAAGAAGTGTAATTTCAAGCTAAAGAATTCATTGCTGGTAAAGAAAAAACCCAGGGTATTTACTTCTTTTCATTGTATTTATTAGTGTTGTTTTCAGGTCCTCTTTTTCATCTAGGATCTTAAAAGCTTTGGTGTATTCCAAGCCTGTATATTTACCAGAGCCTGTACAGATGGATGGACAAGCCCATGGCTTTTGATATTAAATTTTACTTCTTCCTTTTTAAAAGATAGGTT
Source organism: Tricholaema leucomelas (assembly GCA_013400475.1). NCBI lineage: Eukaryota > Metazoa > Chordata > Aves > Piciformes > Lybiidae > Tricholaema lacrymosa > Tricholaema leucomelas. Next base: position 132,118 of record WAAF01006422.1, on the reverse strand, counting down.
GTGTGATGGCTGCATTCACGCCTCTGAACAGCCTAGGTCACAGGATCCTAGGATTGGTTTGGTTGGAAAAGCCCTCTAAGAGCACCGAGTCCAACCACTGACCTACAAGCACCACGGCCATTAAAACACTTCCCAAGGAAGTGCCACTTCCACGCCTTTCTTCTGGGCCTCTCAGTTCAAGGACCTCGGGGAACTGCTTAAAGGAGTCCAGTACAGAGCCACAAAGATGCTGAAGGGTGTGGAACACCTCCCTGTGAGGACAGGCTCAGGGGTCGGAGGCTCTTCAGCTTGGAGGAGACCTCATTCATATTGATAAAGATGTGAAGGGCAGTGGTGGGAGGACAGGGACAGGCTCTGCTTAGTGATGGCCAATGATAGGACAAAGTGCAGGCTGGAGCAGAGTTGGTTCTACAGAATCACAGAATAGAAGAGACCTCCAAGATCATCCAGTCCCTGTGAACATAAGGAAAAACATTTTCACTGTGAGGGTGACAGAGCCCTGGAATAGGCTGCCCAGAGAGGCTGTGGAGTTTTTAGACTCAAAACCCATCTGGCTGTGTGCCGCTGTGACCTACTGTAGGTGATCCTGCTCTGGCAAGGGGATTGGACTGGATGATCTTTCAAGGTCCCTTCCAGCCCCTAACACTTTGTGATTCTGTGAAGGTGAAAGCTGGATTGAAGATTGCAGCCCTGGCCCCTGGCAGGGTAGGTGGCTTCTGAGGACGTTTGTTTTCCTGTTGGAAAAGAAGTGCTCCAGCTCCAGCACACTTATCTCTGTGCTGGCCTTCCACTGTAAGTCAGGAAGTTACAGAAGCTCTTCACTGAAGGCTTCTGAAGTGTAACATCAGTTTAAGGAGCTCTCTAAATGTTCAGCTCTGTGGCTTTTAGAAGTGGCAGGAGTTGGAGTTGTTTCTGTTAGCAGGCAACACCCCAGTGAGTAGAGCTGACAGTTCCAGGTTTTATTAGTGTTGCACTTACAGAGAGAGACCACTCAAAGGGGAGGGGAAACAAAAAAAAAGGGAGAGAACCACCCCAAAGCCTTCCCAGCCAGTAAGACTTTCATACAAATGAACATAAGTACATCCTTTAAACAGAAAGAAAGAGCTGGAACATCATCATCATGTACACAGACATTGACTTGGTTCAGTTTTACAGTTCGAGAGAGGCATCCACGTTACAGAACTCAAACTCAACTTTGTCCTATTTACAAACAGTTGTGGCCTGAAAAATACTTGGACTGCAGAAAGAGGGATGCTGGATGCAGCTGAGACTTCTTTGCATGTGGTCAGCTTTCTATCACTGCCTGCTCTTCAAGGCCTCCACCAACCTACAAACAAGGTTAAGTTCAGGTTACTGGAAAGTCGTTTTGGTGATGGGGAGATACTTCTGAGGAGAAAGCTGCTCTTCTGCTCTGGACTCTTATGCCAGGCAGACTCTCCCCAGATCAAGTCTCAACACAGTACAAGCTGGGTTTCTACTGAAGGCAGGGTGATTAATGGGGCTGATACTCACCACTCCATTGCTTCATCAAGCCCTGTGCCTTTAGTTGCAGAGGTTTTGAATATCTGCCACTTGCGGTCCTTCAAAGCTGGCAAGCCGAGAGCATTCGCCATCTCTGTGGGGGTCATGGCCTGTTCCATGTCCTGCTTATTTGCAAAGACCACCAAAATGGCTTTCTTCAACTCTTCTTCCTGAAAAACAAAGGAGGGAGAATTGGGCAAGTTGGGGCAGACTTTGAATTTATTTCAGCAGAGAAAAATCCATCAAATTAAAAGAAACTTCAACATTGTTATGTTCAGTTGGCTGAGTTCTGTAGAAGGTTCTTCAGAAAGAATGGCAGCTGCTGGCAGCTGCAGCAAGGTGCCACCAGGAGCAGTTCCAACACATGGCTGGTTACAGCTGGTTGCATTGTGGAACAAGTAGGCTTTAAAAAGGTGAGGCAAAGACCTTGCAGGAATTTGGGGTGAAAAAGAAATGGAGTTTGGATCAGCTGTTATTGCTCCTGGTACCCTGTTCCACATGGGGAGTGGGGGATTAGATGGGAGGTTGTGGATGGCTCATCCCTGGAAGTGTTCAAGACCAGGCTGGATAGGATTTTGAGCTACCTGATCTGGTGGAGTGTGTCTCTGCCCATGGCAGGGTGGTTGGAACTGGATCATAGAATCATAGAATGGTTTAGGTTGGAAGGGACCTCAAGGATCATCCAACTCCAACCCCCTGCCATAGGCAGGGACACCTCCCAC